>PVIA01003700.1:0-160155 GCA_004024845.1 Tonatia bakeri | reverse complement strand
ATCATTAATTCTAGAACATGCTTTGTCTTTTCATCGGGCAAGGACATCATTTCCATCTCAAGCTCTGAGCCCAGGCTGCTCAGAGCACTTTGAAGGGCACTTTGCAGCTGAGTGCGTCAGTCCTGAGTGCAGAGAGCTTTATGCCTTCATTAAAGAGCATGCTTTATTCTACCGTTTGAATTAGTCAACAAAAGTTTACAGCTAGTGTATAATTTGTATAGCATCAATGATGTCTAAGAAAGGGTCTTTTATACCTCTAAAGGCAGTATTTGTTGTTCATTTTGTCATTTCTTTATTCATGAAATTTTACTTCCATTGCCTCCAAGAATGTTAGTTTTTAAATCTGTTGCCTGCACACTGAGTTTGCTTTTGATTCTTTGCATTATTCATAACTCAGCCTTTCTTAAGCCAGTCGATCATTAAATTGCATTTATTTTTCCTTCTAAATAAATAATAATAATAATAATAAAGAAATATAACTTTTTATATCATCTCATTTATTGTTTTACATCCCTGCTTCAAATGTATAGTAATGTAATTATATTTTTCAAAATCTTAACATGACTCCCCAAAGATAAAAAACTGATTCTGTGAAACTATATAGCACTTAGAAACTTTTAATATAATAAATTAAATCTTATAATAATAATAATAATATGTAGTATCAGGAAAAATATAACTTCAAATTCAAAATAGTTTTGCTATTAAATTTATTAGTTGGTTTAAATATGGGGTGTGGTATAAGACACTCTGTTCAGTGGCATTCCAGATGAACATTGATGCATATTCTTAAATGAGAATACTTCTTCTCATTTAAGACTGTATTAGTTTTTATGGTGTGAGACAATAATATTTCCTTTATACTCTTATTTATTATTGAGTGTTCTAAAAATTTACCTTTTATAAATTGTCACATAAACAATAATCACAACACATTAATTTGAATATATTAAAGTTTTAGCAAGTTAACAACATTTCTGGCCATTTGTCTTTATCTTTTTAAATTATTTGTTATATAATGAATAACTTTTCCCTTAAAAAATGATAAAATAAGTTCTTTGGGAATATATTTGGTAGTGTCAAAAATAAAATATAATAAAACAAGAAAAATAAATTATTTGTTCCTATCCCATTTTTGTACTGCTTTAATTCATAAAAACTCTATTTTTGGAACCTAAGACTCTAAAAATGTTGCAAGTATTTTTTTCAATCTTATATTTTTACATACTCTATAATTTCTTCTTATAAACACAGACATATTCATAAAAATAGAGGGGAATCTCTTATTTTTTTGTATTCACATCTGGATCTTTGCCTAGAATTGGGAAAATATAAAAAAGCGAGTCACCATTAATAATCACTTCTATATACTTAATTGAATTGTTGCAGGATTTTTTTCCACTTTTTAAATTTTATCTTTTTTAAGTCCATTTGAAATTTATTTGAGATGATTTGAGGTCAGGACTGAACTTCCTCCTTCCATGTTTCAAAGCTGTTAAATTACTTGAAGCAGGAGATTCCTAATGGATCATATCCCCCCACACACATATAGTTCTCTTAACATTTCTACATCTTGCCCTTCACTATATTTGTGTATCTTTTATTCCTGTTTCACTGGACATTTTCTTTAAATTTAAACCTACAGAAGTTTTATTCAATGTTGAGAAAGTATGGGATAAAGTTCAATGATAGCCTGGTTTCTCTCCTCTAGTTCCTTTAGCATTGCCTAGTCGATATGCTTTCAATTAACTTTAGCTCCTTTAACATCTAGGTACATCACTCATATTTATAAAAGCAGTTTTGATTTCTGAAACAAGGTGTTCCAGCACTATCTTCAACTGGGCATGTCTGCTTGAATACAATTTACATTTTCCTGAAAGAACTTTCAATTTTCCAAATCACCACAAAAAAATCACAATATTATGGGGAGAATGGTGTTGGTCAAAACTTATGCATATACACAAACAGAGTACTAACACAAACAATAATTGGCATCTTGAGAAATAACGTGGATAGACTAGAAAATGAGTGCACAGGAAAATGGGGCTCTGAGCCCAGACCTTGAGCCTAGAACTCTTCCAGGGTGTAATTGTGACTCTCTATAGTAAATGTCAGTGTAGGGACATATTTTCAATCTTCCAAAAACAGAGCTGAAGGGAAATTTGACTATAAAACACACAAACAAAGTGCGTGCTATTTTTTTTCTGTGCATTATAATTATTTTCCAACTATTTTGGCCCTTTCTTTAGTAATTCAGACATGAAACCACAAAACTTTCAATTTAAATGCATAATTTTCCCTCAATACTCATGAAGTATGAATAAAATTGGTTACATGTGTTGTTTCAGAAAGAAAATTGTCACAATGGTATAGAATCAGATACTCTGAAATGGTTGCCTTTCTTTTTTCCTTTTAAATTCAGTCAAAGATCAAAACTTGGGAGTTCATATTTAAATTTTTGAAAACTTGAGAAGCCATAGTAAATAGATTGAAATCTCACATCTAAATAATTTCTATAATTTACATTGTGACAAAAGATAATTTTTAAATGTTTAGTCCTGAGTTTACATTGATACCCCTGATTTTCACTCACATATCCAAAAGTTTTAATCTTTTACAAAAAATAAAACATAATAAAATAACAAACAAAGCTAGTTTCCTGTTAATCATGTATATTTTTATCTTTCACTTCTTACCTACACTGGGTTTATATCTCATTCTCTTTTATAACTAACTGTCAATGTTCTTATTTAACATGACAAAATATATTTTAAACATGGAAAAAATAATGCTGATAAGTTTTTCTAATGATAAATGACCCTACATTCCAGGAATAAACCTTGTTTGTCTTGATCCTTTTGATTTAATTACTACTGCATAGTTTGAACTTATAATATTTTATTTATACTTTGACATAAATTCAAAATAAAATTTATCTATAGTGTACTTTCTGTTGAGCTGTGCTAACTTTGTAAGATAATTGCATATTTTAAAAAATATTTTCTGTGTTATGAAACATTTTGAGTAAAATTGAAACTGTCTTTCATGTCAATTTTGTTAGCTTATATTCACTTGAAAGCTTTCATTTGCTTGATTTTAAAATGCAGTTGTCCAAAGCCGCATATCATATTTTATTAGTTTTCTTTTCTGTGGCTCTATGCTAACTATTTTTATCTCTTTAATCATCGTCAGCATGATATTTAATATTATAACAAAAGAATATTCATTGGTGGGATATATTTACATCATCATATAAATTTTATATATTTTGATGTAATAATAATTTTATATTTGAATACAAAAGAAAAATATTTAAATAAAAATGTCAAGTTCAAGTAAATAACTTTTATCCAATATTGACAACAAATAATGTATAAACAAAGTTAAGGAATATAGGTTATAATCACAGATATGGGAGTATTTTATTTAATCCATTTCTATGTAACTTACATAATGCTTATCATTATAACTTGGATCTCAGTAGTGCCACTTAAAATGGAAATGTTCTTCTGGGATGTGTGTGTGTGTGTGTGTGTGTGTGTGTGTGTGTGCATACACATGCTCAGATTTTACAAACTACTAACTACTCTTAGAAATAAATGATAATATAAAGTGGAGAATTAGGCTTTTTATCTATTATAACCAGTTGTTTTGACAAATGTATGTGAAACCCTTCAGAGGTCTGACACATTTTTCCCTCTTAATAAAAGGTTTTATACCCTTGTATCCAAATCTCATTATCTCTGTCAATATGACCACGGGTACATCCCCAGTGGGAAAACCTTGCTACGATTTTCCCATTTGATTAACACCTTGTATTTTCTCATTTGATTAAATACTTTAAATTGAATGAAGGACTCCAAGGAGATCTATTTTTTTGCAAAGAAAAAAATATTTAACCCTCTCCTGAGTGGCATACACCTATCTTTGTTAAACATTAAATTTAATTTCTAAAATACAATTCCCTTTGTATGGTACTACACTTAATAAAGTTTCCAAACACTTCTTGCAAATTACAGGTTTAAAAAATGAAGTATTTTTAATTATTCAAATTCCTCAAATATAGAAAAACATTCCAATAATTTTTTAAAATATATATATAATTAATTAATTAGTTAATCTTCTTATCTCTCTGTGATTTTGTAGATATATAGTCTTTTAAAAGATTGTTCACACAAAGCTATTGGTACGGAACTATTGCGATCAATATATATTTAACACTGTCCAAATAAGTCCTAATCTAGGTAATATAAACTCAAATAGGTCCAATGCATATATGATATTACCAGTGATGTAGACCTTAGTGGGCAATGGTTTGTGCATGTGTTTGGAATTAGACCTAGTTTTGTCATTTGCTGCCTCTGAAACCGTAAGAAAGCCAATTCCTTATCTATGGCTGTGGCTGTGGACACAACATGGGCAACACAGTCTCCAACCTTCCAGACAGTCTGCCTCGATCTACAGTCTGCCATAGTGTTCCCTTAGTTCCTTCATCTATAAAATGAGGATGATAACTATAATATTAACTTTCTTAAAGGCTTGTTGAAAAGAATCCATGCATATAACAAACATGCTATGCCTAAGAGTTATCATTATGCTTTATAAAACTTGGGCATAGCAAGAATGCTTATAGTTCAATTTCAAATGATAGAAAATATTTTTCATCTTTTTTCCTTAACATATTGAAAAACCTGAAAGTAGAGTTTGCAAGAAAAAAAAATATGTGCTCACTTGTCATTATAAATATAAAGAAAAACCCCTTATGTTATCTTGGTAACAAACTTGAGATAGTTCAGTCAATTGGAGATTATTTCAGCTATGTAAGGACTTATTCTGGTATAAATCCATTCTTACTGCTCTATAGCTATCTGGATAGGAGGTACTTGTGAAAAATCAGATATTCTATCAAGATAGATGGCTTTTAAGTTTTGTCTCACTATTTTTCAAGAACATACTTAGATGTTTTGTATATTATTGGGGTTCCAATTCAGAATTCATTCACATGTTTTGGCAAAACTGTATCTTGTGTTGATAAAAATTCTTTTTGTTAGCTGGAGACATCAATCTCTCTCCCCTGCAAATGGGATCCTCTTGTCCCAAAAGAGAACAGGTAAGGTTTCTTGACTTCCAAAATAGACGTCACCGTTGTAAAAAGCAACACGAGGCCAGTATTGTCAAACTCTCATTCATGCTTAAACTTGAACTGACTGTTAATATAGCTATTTAAAAAAAGAAAAATAGTTCATAAGAAATATGGTTTAACAGAAATGCTGTGTGTGCATTCTGTCATGTTTTCTGATTGCTATCAATGTAGATAAAAAGTATGTAAACCTGATGAATGAAACAAATGCAATAAGCTGAATTCAGTTCAAAATGGTTGTACTCAAAACACTTATGTTTCTTATGAAATCATTATTATGAACCATGAAGCTACTCAATATTTTTGTAAGAACTCATGAAGTAAGTTTCTGTGAAAATGAAACATATTTTTATTTCCAGAGAAATCGGCATGTTCTTAAGTGTTTATATAACCTCACTTTTTGACAGGTTTGATAGCTCAAAGATCATGATTAATCACAATTAAAAATATTATTTTGGATGGTTTCAAAGTTTGATCTTTTAATAGTTCAATTTTTTGCTGCTCATAAATTCACATGCTGCCATAAATCTCTCAGAAAAAAAATGTGGAGCTTAAAAACAGGTAAATGGAGGTTTAACATGACCTGGTGACTTCGTACTGTCATTATTTTATATTGGATTAATGTTTGCCACATTTGATGGGGTATATCACTAATTACTGTGTGAAAAAATGTAACTTACAACTTCATAATCTATTGCAAAAATAAAATACCAGACATGAAGATAACAAAAAATGTTAAAGAACAATTGACCTGAGGTATTGCAGACAGAATTATTCAAAGAATTTATCCATTAATTTTTAAATTTTAATTTGAATATTTTTTGGAAGTCAATAATTGGCATAACTCTGAAATTCTTGTTTTTACTTATTAAATATACTATTATTATTAAATAGGTGTTATATTGTTACTTAAAGTCACCATATCTTATAGCTTAAGACTTTTTATAAGCACTTTATTTGAAGTTGTATGGATTATTTTTGTAATGTAAGCAGAAATATAAATACTGTTATTTCCTTAGCTGTAAGAATACCCAGAGATTTCTTTCCATAAATATCCTTATGGATAAATACTTCTCTCTTTCTCCTCAGAAATCTCTTTGTATTCATTTTGATCTTTCATATTCTATTGGATTTTAATATCATTTTATGTTTCTGATTTCAAAATAATTAGTACAATACTTTTTAAGACAAATACACTCTACATCTACCAAATTTGTTGGAGAAGACTTCTTTGTCTCTCTTTCAAGTTTTATTTTCATTTCTATGCATTTCTGTACCCAGTGAATGCCTTTAAGCTTCCATTTGTTCTGCAGTCTCCACTAAAATGGACAGTAACCTATTATTTTTAAAAACAATTTGAAAAATTTTAATCTAAAAGTGTAGCAAAATATAAATATTTGCCATTCAATAAAATAGAGAATATGGCCCTGGTTGGTATAGCTCAGTGGATTGAGTACCAGACTGTGAACCAAAGAGTCACTGGTTCAATTTGCAGTTAGGGCACATGCTTGGGTTACAGCCCAGGTCCCCAGTAGGAGGCACTCAAGAGGCAACCACACATTGATGTTTCTCTGCTTCCCTTCATCTCTCTAAAAATAAATAAATAAAATATTTTAAAATATAAAATAGAGAATACATTAGAAGTCACCATAGTAAATGTTTGCATTTTTTAGTGTGAATGGTTATGTATGCACAATACTATATGAGTTTCTGGGTGCAAGTGCACATGGTGTGAGTATGTATGTATGTTTGTGTAGTAGTTAAAAAGTAAAAAGAAATATTGAGCACAATTTTTTGTAACTGTTGACAGTTTTTTTATAATATTCATGTAAAGATGTACATAGGAAGCAATGCATCGGAACTATATTTTGAAATTTAACCTCATGTATATAGCAGTTGAAAACTGTGCCTGAGATAAGTCAGGGAAGGTTTAAAGAGTGAGAAAGGATAATCTTTGGAGAACCTAGAAACTTGAGATTCTAGCAAGAGACAAGTACATGCAAAGCATACTGGGAAGCAGCCACCCAGTAGAAAAATCAGAAGATAGTTTTATCTAGGAAATAATTGGAAAACACAGCTTTAAGAAAGAAGTGACACCCCAGTGCAATCTTCACCATAACTTTTGTTTCTACCTCTGGAATGCCCCTCCCTTTCATTCTTTTTTTAGCCACTTTTGCATTTTTATTTATTTTTTATTTTTCTATTACAGTTGACATTCAATGTTATTTTATACTAGTTTCAGGTGTATATCACAGTGGTTACATAGACATGTAATTTACAAATTGATCACCTCAGTAGATCTAGTACCAACCGGTACAAGAAATATTATTGACTATATTCTCTAGGTTTTACTATCACTAGAACTACTTTGTGATTAGAAATTTGTACTTCTCAATCTGTTCACCTTTTCAACCTGTATCCCCAACCCCCAAGCATCAGTATTTTCTCTGTATCTAGGAGTCTGTTTCTGTTTTGCTTGTTTGCTTATTTTGTTCTTTAGAGTCCACATATAAGGTAAATAATATGGTATTTGTTTTTTTCTGTTTGAATTACTACACTTAGCATAATACCCTCGAAGTCCAGCATTTGTTATTACAAATGGCTGACCTTATCAAAGAGGACATGCAGATGGTCAATGGACATATGAAAAGACCTCCAAAATCACTAACCATCAGAGAAATGCAAATTAAAAACATAATGAGATATCACTTTATACCTGTCAGAATATCTATCATCAATAAATCAGCAATGAATGTTAGCATAGATGTGAAGAAAAGGAAAACCTTGTGCACTGTGGTGGAATTGCAAATTGGAGTAGCCACCATGAAAAACAGTATAGAAGGTCCTCAAAAATTAAAAACAAAACTACCTTATGACCCAGTGATTCCATTTCTGGGTATTTCTCCAAAGAAATCCAAAATATTAGTTAGAAAATATATATGCATGCTGACATTCACTGCAGTGTTACTTACAATAGCCGAGATATGGAGACAACCTAAATGCCTATCAGTAAACTATTGAATAGAAAAATGTGGCTCATACCTACAAAGGAATATCACTCAGCCATAAAAAGGAATGAAATATCCTTAGTCACTGCTAATGAAAGTATTGAAGCATATGTTCTGTTTAGTAATTCTGCAATCTGAATACAGAAGTTTGGGCCTAGAAGTAAAACATTCAGGAGTTATTATTTCTTTTATTCCACTTGAGTCGTTCTGTTGAAAAGACAGCTCTTTCAAAATTTTGTGAATTTTTTGGCAATTATTTCAAATCAATACCTTGTAATAAATTCATACCTATAATTCTGTTCAAGACAGCTGTCATTAAAGATTTAATTGTGATTATTTGAGATACAGCAGCCTTCTGTGGGATTGTGTCTGTGAGAACATGCAACACAGATTCCAGATTTTTCCAATTTCTTTCATTTCTGACAAACTCTGTTCTAACTGATCTACACCATGAACAATTCTCTAAACACTATATATTGAGGCTTATGGCTGGCACTCTTCCATAAATTGCACTACTTTCTAGACTGAATTTACCTCTTACCTGCATTTCAATTCCTTGTTTAACTTTTCCTTTTCCAAGGACTTCATTCACACTTTGTCAGCACTGGCAAACTCCCTCCATTGTACACTGCTTGTGGGAATGTAAACTGGTTCAGTTGCTATAGAAAGGTATGGGAATTTCTCAAAAAATTAAAAATAGAACTATGGTATGCTCCTCTAATGACACTTTCTGGTATACTTACAAAGAAAATGAAATCAGACTCTCTAAGGGATATTTGCACTCACAAGTTTGTTGTAGCATTTTTCACAATAGCTAAGATATGAACACAACCTAAGTGTCCATTAATAATTGAATGGATAAAGGAGAGGTGAATATATATAAAATGAATTATTAGTTAGCTATGAAAAAGAAAAAAATCCCTACATTTATGACAACATGGATAGGCCTTGAGGTCATGCACAGTGAGATAAATCAGACAAAGGAAGACAAATACTGCACGATCTCATGTAAAAGCATAATGCAAAAAAGCTGACCTTGTAAAAACATAGAACAGAATGGTGATTGCCAGGGACTGAGAGATGGGGAGAATTTAAAAAATATTGTTTAAGGGTAAAGCTTGCAACTAATAGATAAGTTCTGGAGATTTAACACACAGCATAGTAAATCTAGTTCAGAACAGTATATTACAATCTTTAAAGTTTTAAGAGACAAGATCTTAATTGTTCTCACCACACACACACACACACACACACACACACACACAGTTATGTATTGTAACAGAAGTATTAGCTATCACTATCATAGCAATCATATAGCAATATGTAAGTGTATCAAATCTTTACACTTATTATCTAAACTCTCAAAATGTCACACACCAATATGATCTCAATAACTATAAAAAGTTCGAACAATCACTTTGGAAACACTTTGTTAATAGTGTAGTAAGTAGCTTCTGAAATAGACCCCTATGAACTCATCCTTTGATATTTATCTTATTTTCCCCTTTGTGAACTAACTGAGTCATTTGCTTCTAACATATGGAATATAGCAAAAGTGTGAGGATGTCACTTCTGGGATAGATTACAAAAGGTAGGGTCTTTCCCTCACTCAATTTGATAAAGTCACCTGCCATGTTGTGAACTTCCCAGTGGAAAGGATTGAACTTGACATTCCATTAACTGCCAGTCAGGAAGGTATCCTGCCAACAATTACATAAGTGAGCTAGAACGCAGACCCACAAATCAGTTGCACCTTAAAATGATCACCATCTTGTGAAAGACATAGAGGCATCTCGGGACCTGACTCCTCAACCCAAATTCCACAACCACAGAAACTGTGAAAAGGGTAAATGGGGAAATAATTGGAACAATTGTAATGACACAAACAATATAGTATAAAAGAAACTGTTAAAATATATTTATTCCTTCAAGTAGCTATATATTTAGAAAAATCTTTAACACAGGAACTGATAACTAATACAAAAATGTAAATGATCTCTTGTCATAAATCTCAACATATCCAGTTCTAGATATAGGCTATAAAGAAGACAGTATGAAGGGTAAATGGTTGTGGAAAAAAATACAATAAAATGTTTAAAAAAATAAGATAGCTCATGTCAAGTGGAAAATGGACTAAATAAATGAGTTATTCATAAAATACATTTAAAAATATTTATAAGCATGGATAAATCTGGAACACAAAACTATGAATAAACTCAATAAATAAGGAATGTTACATTTAAAAATAATTTTATTATATTAAAATAGAAAAATATTATATAGTGCATACAATTATATTTATATATAGTAAAATGTTATAATACCAATCCATAATATAAAGAGTAAGATCAGAAAAGTGCTTCCTCACTGAAAAGTCAAACAAATAATATACACCATGTCATTTATAATGTTTCCTGTTTTTCAAATAATGGTCTGAACCAAATATAGCAAAATGTTATGAATATTTTTTATATTTTGGTAAGGTAAGCATAGACTTTTATACCATATTCTATTTTTCTTGTTTAAAATATGTAATATGTTTTAAAAAGTCATATTTAATAAGGAGAAATTGAAAACTTATGCTACATTAACATAAAATTGATAAGTGGGCTGTCACATAAAAATAATGACGATGAAAATACCTGAATTTAGTTTAGGCAAGTTAAAAGAAAGCCAAATTAGATATAGAGCTTGTTTGTTGTAGTAATCGGATGACAACAGGATCAGCCACCATAATACAGCAAATGATTTCTGAGACATTAAGCAAATAAATCATTTACATAGACTAATGTAAACAAATCATTTATACATCTACTGCACACAGCACATCCTTAAAGTATGCCTCAGAGACATCTAGTAAATAGTATGAAACATAGCAACTCTATCATAGTTTGCTATTGTGGGAAAAAACACTTAAAATGACATATAATCCACTAAAATGGAAAATACATTATTCAGCCATGTAAATCTGACATCTAAAAATATTAATACTATTATGCTAATTAGAGAACAACATAATTACTCAATTTTAGTCCCTTGATACGCAGTAAATTATATCAAAGGCACTCCAATAGATATTTTTAATTCAGTTTGTTTTACCATATAAATAAACTTTCCAGGTCATATATTTCCTTGACTAATGTGTTTTTTTTACTATAAATTACTAAATGAGAACATACCCTTTTATTTCAAAATTACTCATTTGCATTGGATATATTTTGGTACTTTTACTAAAACATGGATGATATTTAAAATGTCTATCTTGTATATGTTTTGTTTTCATCATGATTTGCTTAATAAACAGGACCAGTAAACCTGACTACCAGACATTATTTGTGGCTATTTACAAATAAGATGTGATTTGTGCACAGCAGAGGGCATGATGAGTGGTTATAAGGCTATAGCAATTCCCAAATCCTTCATAACTCACTAGTTGAATTCTGAACATTTACTTTCATACATTTTATTAAACTCATAAAACTATTAAAATAAAATTAACTCTGTAGGAAATATTATACCATTTCTGTGAATCATTTAAATTATTCTGTTTAAACATAATTTTGGAAATATCTTTAGGATGAAAAAATAAACATGATATTAGGAAACAAAAATCAGTTGGGGATCAGAATGGACAGGAAGAACTGAGAAGACTTGTGCAGATTGCAGACTGGCCCAAATCTCTTTACCACTTCTTCTATTCATACATTTTCCATTGTAAGTGTTCAAAGCTCTCCAGTTGTTAGTTTAATTCTCTGCCTCTGAGGTCAGTGTGTGTGTGTGAGTCACTTAAGGTCAATGTGACCTGAATCCAGCAGTGCCTTGTAAAGCATTTGCAAGATTGGATTTACTAGTTCTTGACTTGCTAGAGCATCCAAGCCATGGCAAGCCATGGGCAAATTAGCTAATAATGAATTGTGGTTGATTTTAAGCCACAAGCTTTTGGAGTGGTTTATTACATAGTGATAATTAAGTGAAGTAGGACAGATATTCTACAGAGCCATCTACAAAATTAAATTTATATAACTTCTAAGTGTGCTGCCAAAGAGATTTATAATAAGTAATTGACCTTAATTTTTTTCTCACTTCAGAAGATAGAATTTTGTTCTAAATAGAAAATATGAATAGATACAATTCTGTTAATGTACAGAGCAGTTCTCACAATTTATATTATGACAGACATCTTTAAAAATCACATGATAAATATTAAACATAGGTCATTATAAGCCAAAAATGTGCAAAGTATAGGTCATGATCAAGAAATATATTGCAGTCCTTTTCACTATTATTAACTTTTGCTCCATCCTCAAGTTATTACTGTAATAAACCACCCATAACATGGTGGCATAAAACCACCGTTTGTTAAGCTCACTGGTTCTTTGGTTCAGGAATTTGGACAGAGTAAGGGTATATTTTTATATTCATTACAATAGGGACTTGAAGATTGGGAAATAAAATCATCTCTAGTTATCTTTAATTATATATATGCATTTTAGTTGGTACCTCAGATGGGATTTTTGGAACACCTGCAGACCAGCATTTCTCCAAATGTTCTGCACTTGCTAATAGCACAAGGGTAGCAAGATAATGAGACATGTTGCATGGGGGCACAAAGTCCCAAGAGCTAGTAGTGTTCCTATGTGCAAAGTGAAATCTTTCTTGTGGACCTGGTGGCAAACCCACAGATTGTCATTTCTACTAGTCTCACATCTCCCAAGAGTTATGATCACGTGACCCTGACACCACCTTCTAAATATACCACACTGTATATTGCGTGGAGGATGGGTGATATAGCTATGACTAAATTTGAAAAATACCACTTGCAACAGCCACGTACTCTACCTTCTTAATTTTGTCCTCATCTCTTTTAATTAAGATTGAATAGACTTGACCTTCTTATTTATTGTACATCTTCCTATTAGAATGTAATTTTTTTGTTTGTTTTGTTTTGTTGCTTTCCACAACATGAGAAAGAGCACCTGGAACAAGTAATTGCTTAATAATTAAATAATATTAATACTTTATCAATGAATAAAAAATTGAATTGTTATATTAAATTATTTTAAAAATAAGGGAGAAAATATAAAGTAAGCTTAGTATGAATAAATAATGGATTTAGACACAAAACAAAAAACAATATAATGTGATTTTCCTATATGTTCATCTTGTATATTTTAAAGGCTGATGATTTCCATATAGTAACAAAAAAGTAATTCCCTGGCCTCTTCTATTTGTAATGTTTTTATACCATTTTTTGTGAGCAAGAAAATGATAATATCAGCATATAGTGAGATATTTACAATGTTTACTTCTTGTTTAAGTCAATGAAATTATAAATTAAAGCTCTGAGATAAATTAATCTGTTCATTTGCTATTAGAATAGCTCCTTAGTTGCCATAAAATTCTAGACTGTTGAGATATCTCTTTTATGGACAAATTAGATGCATAAGTGAGCATAATGAGCTTGCAAATTTTATATAAGGATGAAGGAAATAATTAGTTTTTGGTTAAGTGTATGTGAAGAGGTTAATGACATTGGAAATCATATCACTAACTATGTATGGTGGAACTAATGATAGTGACAAGAATTTGTCAAATTTAGAAGCAAAAAAGTAGAGAAAGAGGAAAGGTAACATATAAAAAATTAAATGGTCATGACTTTCAAGCTGGTGTTGACTATTCAAATAAGGGAAAGGAAAGTACCTGATTTTTTATTAAACTAAGGAAAAAAGGAATAGTTAGAGTAAAGATTTTAGTTTGGAGTGATGATAAAATAGAAGCAGTAAATGTGGGTGGTTAAAGTAGAATAAAATTTTAATATATAAAGTAGAATATGCATAAAATGAGGATTGTATATAGTTCTGTTACTATAAAAAATTCCTTGCCTACATTCCAAAAGTAGACTATATTTTATAAGTTAATTCATTCATCACATGATGACCATTGTTGATACAGTGCTCTGACAAATACAGTATGAATTTTTGTCTGTGAATCATTTCCCTCCACTTAAACTAGGTTGTTACATCATTTCAATTCTAAAACGTAGAGACAGTAAATATGTTTTCCTAATCTGAGCCATTTTCTCCATTCTGCCTCCAGCATCAGTAAAGTACGAATTGTGCCTTTTTTTCAGTTGACTCCTCTGCCCATTTTCATTGGATCAGAATGTAGAGAGAGAAGTAGTATTATTCTTTCTCTCTCTTTCTTTCCCTCACCCTCTTCATGTCTCTGTCTCTCCCTGTCTGCCTTTTCTCTCTCTTTCTCTTTCTCCCTTCCTTTCTCTTCCTTCTCTCCTTCTCTCTCATATTTGTATATACATTATAATTAAATAAATATACATATTTCCAAGTGATTTCTTAAATTGCAATTCTTTGTGCACGTTTTGCTTGACACACATGTATCAAATTCTTATTTTATGTTTCTCATAACAAGTTCTATTTCTCTTTTTTAGGACTTCATGCAATTTAAATTCAGAAATCATTTTGGGGGGATTGTTTCTACATGAGGATAAAATGTGTCAATTTTATCACAGCTGTAAATCTCACTTCATAGCAGTCTCTAGTGCAGACCAGAACTCAATGAATACATTTTGAATGAACACATTGACATCCACTCATGGAGCTTCATCCACCTCAAACTTCAACTGGAGATGTTAATATCTAAAAAAATGTATACAAAACATTAAATACCTCAAATTTGTTTTACCTATATTTTATCAGTATTGTTAATTTTTAGCTTCTCAGACTGATTTTCTCTCTCACTTCTAACTACAGAAATACTATTGCTTTACTTAGATTTGAAGCTTCAGGTCCCTGTGATTGTTGTTAAATAATTTTCATGAGTACAAAAATATGTCCCCTTTTCACAGAAGCTGAAAAAAAGCAAAAATTTTCTATTTTAAGACTGTTCTTATTGCTTTGGAGTTTTATTTTGTAATAGAAATGAAATTTTGATTGGCTATTGGATATTTGTAGACCCTTAAATAATAAAAAATTTTTCATATTACAATAGGTAAGAATGTTTGTAAATTTCATTTGTTAAGTCAGAAGTTCATTGTCATGATCATTTCTCTCTTTTCCCAGACATACCACACTCAGATAATAAGCGACAATTAACATGAACTTTTCCTAGACATATTTGATTTCTTATTTTAAAGGTTTAAATTTCATAGTCTTATTAAATCAACAATACCTTCTTACTTTCTTCAGAGGACTGGATATAAATCACTAAGTAACCAGCAAAGTGACAAACTATAAATTAAATGTTCAATTAAATCTGGTGATGTTCTATAATCAAAAGTGCTCTATTAGATGGATGGCTCATTAGCATTTGGGGCCATTGTTAAGTCTGATCCTGCTTGTTCATATACAGATAACTAAGCACACAATGTCACAGTGAAATGATGAACCTAATATAAGATTTTTCCATGAATAATTTCCCTCCAGATTAGAAAGAAAATCAATGTTGAATTTTCAAATAATTACTTTAAACTAATTAAAAAATGGAAAAAAGCAATGAAAGGAAGTCTTTGATATATGTAAAAGAAAAAATAACTAATCATTGGATATATTTTCAGAGTAAATAAGTTCCCAAAATTCAAATTGGACCTCATATTCCCAGTTTGTTTCCTGTACAAAATCAAAGTGTCATATTATATTAGGTGAATAATAAGATTGCACAGTTCATTAAAGCATAAATTCACTTCTTTGCTTCTCCTGTGGTGTGATGTGTTTGCATTTTTGCCCTGAGGACAGGTACTAACATGAACATTTATCTGTAATTAAAGATTCACAGACCATTAACAGTAGAGGAAATTTTCTTTCCAGTTAAGGCAGAGAAATAAGATGTTTTAAAAATTATGTCCTATCCCATGCAAAAGTTATCAACCATTTATTCTGTTCAGGTTTTCTCCACTAGAGAAATGAATTCCTTAAATGACTTTTTTCAAGGCTAAAATAGAATTGTTCAATAATCCACCACTACCTTTTTTTCTCAATAATCATTTAAACATTTTCTGTGATTTTTTTCTCTGTAAGGGCTTTCTAAATTAAGTAAAAATATGAGTGCTAACTTTAATTTTGTCTGTCCATATCTTATAGGTTATCTACTGGAACAAATAAAGGTGAAAATAAGAAAGCTGAATGAATAAAAGCAAGGTGACAGTTAATCATCAAACTGGGAACAAGGGACATTTTATTGATGTGAAGTTGAATATATAAAAATATTTTCTCCTAATTAAAGATTACAATATATCTGGGTAATAACTTACTAATGTTATTAAAATGCCAGCATGTTGCAGAAAATAAAGTGTTTTATCACATAGCTGTGTAAAATCATCTGTTCTATATTTGGGCTAAAATTATTTATTCTATAGTCATTTTTTTTAAGAAATATGTATTGAACCTTTGTGTTAAATTACAAGCATCATGAAAATAGCATAATATGTAATAGCACATCTTGGAAGATAAATTACATGGATTCAAGTTTTTTTTTTCCTGTCACATTCCAGCTGTGTGGCTGTGAATCAGTTGTTATTTCAGCTTTCTCTTCCCTGACTTTCTACCTACACATGGGGTGTAGTGACCACTGTTGGGCGTCATCACCATGTTTTCCCTTTGTCCACAGGTACAGAGCCCAAATATATTCCTCCCCTCACACACCTTCGCACCAGTCCAGGTGAATCTGTCCCAGCCACTGAAGTGAGAGCAGGAGTACCGCAGCCTGTCCAGCCTGGCCTATAAAACTTACTGGTGTATCATTTTCTTCTGTTCTCCCCTCCAACACAGAAAAAAGGAAAAACTCTGATGATGTCCTGATCAAAGTCACAGGATGGTAGATGGCAATCTCCCTAAATGACTGCCTAGAGAAAAAGCTATGCAGCCCCACCAGTGCTCTGCTGTGATATAAAAAAGAAGTACATGTTCATTATGTAAATCTATGAAGATCTGAGACTTTAGTTTATTTGTTATACTTATGCTTCTCTAAATAAAAGGTGAGGTTTTTAATAGTGTCTGTTTCATAGTTTCAATGTGGGATTTGTGGATCAATTTGTATAACACTGGGATCAGAGTCTGGCATGAGTTAAATCCACAGAAATACTCGCTGTTTTTACTTAACTGTCCAATACTTAACTTGTTGGTTAAGATCATTGTTGCAGACTCTTGTAATGTTCTCCAAATATACAAATGTTCTTCTCTATTTCCCAGCTTCCTTTGCTCTTGGATTGGGCTCTATGATTGGACTTCGGCTACTGGACTGTGAGCAGAACTGATGCAAGACATTGCAATGTCTGACTTTAGATGTTTCTTGTGCATACATCTCTAGATCACTGCCCATCAAGGAACTGTGAAGACACATGATGAGGATGGCATTATCAAAAATATAGAGACCAGAGTCCTGAGTTAACACCTGGAACAACACAGAGCTCTGGTAAATCAACCTGTATATAGGCTATCACTGAGAATTTGGTTTTCACTTATACCACAGCAAACTGGTCCATTTCTAGCCATGAGAATGATGATGAAGTCTGTCATGGGTACAAAACATATGAAGCAGTTTCTGTGTTCTTGGAGGACTAATGATGATATTTTATAGGTATTTTAACTTTACAAAAGTTGTTGAATGTATATGAAAGCATTGCAATTCTGCAATTTTTCACATCAATTAGGAGGTTGACATGAAAGGACACAAGATTTATATTTAATAATTCTTAAGGGCATATACTGAGATTAAGTCTACAAGTACTAAATAGATATTATCAAAAAATGTAGTTATCTCTGCTGAAATATACTGTTTGCATAAAAATCATATTCCTTAACATAAAATAAAATTACCTTTCTGAAATAAGCAACCTATTTGAATTTTCTTGTCATCAGCTTTTCATCAAGTGACCTGTGAAGATCTTTGCCTGCTGAGCTCTGGTTAACTGCATTAACATTCTGCACCCTGAGAGCTTAGAGGCTGCAAATTCTTACTTGACTTTTCATAATTTACAATAGATGATTAGGTTTTTATTTATTTTCATTTGGGTTAAGTGTGTTATTTGAATTGCTTGCAAATAGACCAACCTAGAGATGACAATTTTAGAACCTATAAAGTAAATAGAAATTATATTTGATATTTTCACAAAAAATCAGACCTTGCTTCTGTCATATGTGATATCCTTAACAGTCATTTAAAAGAAATAGCTTCAAGTTTTCTTATCCTTTAGAATATTATAGTTATGAATTACAGATATTTCTCATCCAAGTTAGAAATGCTATCCTTCCTATTGATTTTTAATAATGAGAAAATAACATTAGAAATGTGAGTAAATTCTAGTTTTGAGCTAGTATGGAAAGTGCATAACTGTCTTAAGAAAAAAATAAATGTTTGTAGTTCTGTTTGTTATTTCTTCATGTCATACGTCAAATTTTGGACACCATTTCTGTCATTACATTTCATGTAACATTCAACTGGTAATCAGTGATATAAGATTTTTCTCTGAAAAATAATATTTCTTATAATGAATCTGAAGATCTCAGATACAAAGATCTTGTCTAATCTAACACTTTTCATAAAAGGTGGTAGAATCAGGATAGAAAAACCTTTCTTGAGTCTTTGTTTTTAACCACAAAGTTATACAATTTTGTTCTTTATTAACCACAAAAATTCACTAAAACTTCATTATTAAATCCTATGTGAAATATAAATATAAGATATGTTTAGAACATGTTTTTTTTATTGTCTGTCTAAAAACATGATGTTATTGAAAAGATCAGAAACAGTATGAAGAGATATTCACATTTTGTGTTTCTTCCAATATATTTAATATTATTAAATTCACAATTGTTAAAATTCTTGCTTAAATCTGTACTATATTTATGATAGCAATAGCATTCCTGTTGATTCACATAATCCACTATTAACACAAACATGTTTTTGATGTCATGTTAAAATACAGAACTTTGATTTTACTTTTTTATTCACTTGGAAAATTAGGTACTTATGTTAAAAGTTAAAATAGTTGATTCTCTGAATGTTCAGATATTCCTAAATGTCAAATTGCATTATCTTAATTATTGTGATATCCTTTGACTTTTTAGTAAAGGTGTGAATTTAAGAGATATTAAAAGAAAGATGTATGTTTTTCCTTTCAGAAAGTATAAGGAGTAGTTAGCTTTTTAAATTATTTTATTTAAAATACCACTTATTGCATATTTTTATCCCCTGCATATTTATTGCATATTTTCAAACTCTGTCTTATTTTATTATCTTCATGAATACTATAGTTATTACATTTATATAACCATGCATGCAATTATAAATAAAACTGAATATCCCCATTATTTTTTTATCCTCTTGTCTATTTTCTCTCTTGTATTTTTTATTGTATTTTCTTTTGATCCATCTCCTTCTGTTCTTATCAGAGTCCTGCATTGTTTAAAGTAGCAGAATGATTATTTACTGCCTGCCAGTTTTTATTATTTTATCTGAAACAGTAGGGAACACAAAAAGCTTAAGAAGCTCCACCAGAAGAAGTAGCCACTATGACTTGTTGGAATGAAGAGTACTTCCTATCATAACAGAAAATACACACAATTGGGGGAAGCACAAATAAAGTAATTAAGTAAGAGTGATCCGAAACAATCAAATGGAAACACTCAGACTAAACTAGCACTGGCCTGAGAAACCTCACGGTTGTCATCCTCTCTTGTTCAAAAAGGAGGTTGATGTGAACAAGGACCTATAAGAGACTTGTTATTCTCTAGGTGGAAATATCTTTTTTAAATAAATAAGAAATGTAAAGTTTTGAAACATAGGCACTAAGAGAAATCATCCTGAAAGTCACATTGCATGAATTAAGGTGTTAAATATATTTCTTCTAGTAAGTTTCAGAAAACTCAAATGATAATCATAAGAAAGTAGACATGCAAAAACCTTGTAAGAAGGAAGACAGGCAGTTTTCTGCTTACCATTACATCTATGTTCTGTAATTCTTGTTGAATGAATCAAGCGTGAAAGTAATAAAATAAAGTACTTTATTATTGAACTGTTAAAATTGTGTAGTGGACATGCATTTACTTTCATCTGAATATGTTAGTTTCCAGTAATCTACATTTTTGTTTCATTACTTTTAATTGTTTATTTGTATTGTATTTTTCCGTTATTGTTTATCCCCCTTATACTCTCTTCTACCTCCATACCTAGGCCCTCCCCCTACAATCACCACACTGTTGTCCATGTCCATGAATCCTTTTTTTCTTTTTGCTCAATCCCTCCACTCCCAACACCCCCCCAAAAAAATATGAGTCTACTCTGTATCTATGAGTCTACTCATCTACATTTAAAGAAATATCTTAACATGCACAGTTTGTTTATTAGGTTAATTTAAATTTAACTGCCTGTCTTGTATTTTATCATTTTATCTTTATTAATTAATTAACTTTTTATGTTAGGTATTTACAGATGACTTCTCTGCTTAGACATAGAAGAAAAAAGTGCATTGCATTGTGAGTCCTACTTAGTATTAAAATCTAATATAGACAATCTTGCTTTAATAGGTTCCTAAAAGGTAAATCAAAACAACTAGAAAGTAAAGTAGTGATGAATGGAGCTAAGGAGGCAAAATGAAAAACATCAGAGAAAATCATTTTTAGTTTCTTCTTTTCTTCTTGAAAATCTATTGAGACAGAAGAGTGTAAGAAATAGTTCAGATCTATCTATCTATATATCTATATATCTATGTATCTATATGTCTACCTATATCTAATCTATAACTATACTTATTTCTATCTATAGAATATTTATAGATTCAAAGGGGGCACAATCATTACTTTTGGAGATTTAATATTTTTTTCTTTCAGATACTTGACCAAATATTAATTCTAATCACATTCATTTACACTGTTTCCTGTAGAGTACTCTTAAATTTCTTTAGATGATTCAAATGATCATATATCTTGACTTACAGTTTTTATAAAAGTTGTCTAGAACTTGTGCATGTTATCTTTGAAGTCATGTCAGTTCTTGCAGATTCCCAATAATCAAGTTCAGACTCACGTGATTTCTTAACACCTCTGCCACACACATTAAGTCCCTCAACAAATATGTCTCTTCTCAACTTATCACTCAGTTTATACTTATTTCTCTGAAATTTATATTTGGTTTTGCAAATACCACAAAATGACAAACAAAGATAAAATGAGCATCAAAATTGAAAAATAAAACAAGTGCCACATATTTCATGTGTTCCTGTTGTGTGATTGACTGAAGTTTTTTTCTCATGAGAGAATACAATGAACAACTTGCCGGGGGGGGGGTTTGTTTGTTTTTTCCCTCTGCCATCTGTTTGTGTATTATTTTAGTTGATAATGAGAATAAGGAACAAGGAGATTTGTAGCAATGAATTTCAAATATTTCTAATCTGTGGATCATTTCGCTAGAGTGTCTTGGGGATAGCTCCCTGTTTTTCTATAGTAAATGTCTTATAAATATTGATTTATGTGATTCCCCCCCCAAAAAAAAACATTGATTTAAATACTTTAAGAGTACGTAATATTACTTTTACTTTAATTTATGTAATGAATTATATAAGCCTGATTCACAGTTGACATTTAATAGATAACATATGTGGTTTTAGTCAATTGTAAGAATATAAAGTTAGTGAATGACTAGAATGTAATGTTAACTTTTGAATAATTTTTATAATGTTTCATCTACATATTTTATAATAAAAATAAGGCATATGTACACATACATATATGCATATATGCTCTGTTTAATAATCTGTTAGTTGGGGAATAATAGTACTGATAGTATAGTGATGTTGAAATAGCAGTATATTTAAACTATGCATGAGACACTGTAGGTGTTCTATGAATATAAGTTACTACATCAGTGTTTTGTATTAGGGCAAAGATTATTTATCTTGTATCCTGAGTACCTGTCGGGGCACACATAATAGAATTTACCCTCTTTAAGTACATACTGCATTTCAAAATTCTTAGTGACAATCCAATTTGCTTTAGTAACAAGCTGAACAGGATAATGGTGAAATTAAAAATGGCTTTTTCCCTCTTGTCTAATGTAGACTATTTTTAAACCTCAAATGGAATATTTAATGTAACCACTGGAAGAAATCGAATGTCCTTGACACCTCCCACTGAATCCACACCCAAATAAGACTTGTTGAAAGATAATTGTAAGAACATATTTTATTGCAAGTTCATAAATAAATTTGTAACTGCTCACATCAAAGATCTCCCTCTTTGAATTTAGCGTTTTCAGGGGATAAACTTATGTATCATTAAAGGTTCTTGTACTGTTAACACACTCACACCAATTCTTTTTTTGTATTAACTCAAATGAATTTCATTGTAAACTCCACACTTTTGCTGTAGTTAGTACTGTCAAGAAGAGCAGTGAAGAAAGAGAAGCAAATGTTCACAATGCTGGTCTTCAACTGTTTCTAGCTTACATATTTTCATTTAGGATAAATGAGATAAGTCATATTTTTAATAACTTTTCAAATATTTGTTAAATTCATATTCCAGCCACAAAATAGTCTGATCAATGCAAGAATAATCAAACATTTTGAACAAAACCACCTCTTCATGATTTTGTTTTGTATTGTTCAAGTAAGGTTGCCTCCATCTTCACCCTACCACAGTCCCCTGCCCCACTCATCCCCATCTCCCACCCTGGATCCTACCCACCTTTTGCTTTGTCCATGTGTCCTTAATACACGTTCCTTGATGACCATTCCCCTTCTTTCCCCCATTATCCCCTTCCCCCCTTCCCTCTGGTTACTGTCAGTTTGTTCTTTGTTTCATTGTCTCTGGTTTTATTTAGCTTGCTTCTTTGTTTTGTTGATCAGGTTCCACTTATAGGTGAGATCGTATGGTATTTGTCTTTCACCACCTAGTTTATTTCACTTAGCATAATGCTTTCTAGTTCTATCCATGCTGTCACAAAGGTTAGGATTTCCTTTTTTCTTTCTGCTGCATAATATTCCATTATGTAAATGTACCATGGTTTTTTGATTCACTCATTTACTGATGGGCACTTAGGCTGTTTCTAGCACTTGGCTATTGTAAATTGTGCTGCTATGAACATTAAGGTACATAGATTATTTTGAATTGATGTTTCAGGATTTGTAGGGTATAATCCCAGTAATGCAATCGCTGGGGCAAAAGAGAGTTCCATTTTTATTTTTTTGAGGAAATTCCATACTGTTTTGCACAAAGGCTATACCAGTCTGCATTCCTACCAACAGTGTAGTAGGGTTCCCTTTTCTCCACAATCTCTCCAGTACTTGTTGTTTGTTGATTTGTTTATGATAGCCATTCTGACTTCTGTGAAGTGGTGTCTCATTGTGGTTTTAATTTTCATCTCTCTGATGGCTAGTGATACAGAACATTCTTTCAAATGCCTCTGGACCCTCTGTATATCCTCCTCGGAGAAGTGTCTGTTCAGGTCTTTCGACCATTTTTGAATTGGATAGTTTGTCTTCCTGGATTGGAGTCATATGAGTTCTTATATATTTTGGAAATCATATGCACTAAATAATAGACACATTTTGCTTCAACTTGCAATTCTCCTTTACCATAAAAAATAGATTGGCTCAATATTTTTGTATGAATTAAGGAGCATTGTCAATTAGTGTAAAAAATTGAGATGTCTGCTCAAATCCATCTAAATCTGCTTATATGCCTTGCTTTAATTTTCTCTGTAGGCTTGAAACACATTGCATGTTATATTGTACATATCATATAATAATTACTTACTGTATATTAAATAGGCATTGTTCATTTACCTGCCTCTTTTACTAAAATATAAGCTTTTAGAAGACATGCCGTATTAACTACATGTATTAACTACAGTCAATAATTTTGATTATTGTTATATATCCAATATTTACAACATTCCTTAGTAGGCAGTAAGCTCTAAGTAAATACATATATGAGTTAAAGAATGAATGACTTTGGGGCAAACAAAAACTCATGGACACAGACAACAGTAAGGTTGCCACAGGGAAGAGGGTTAGAGAATAGTACAGGATACAGAGGATCAAATAGAAGGTGACAGAAGATTATATTGTGGGTAGTGGACACTCAATGCAATATATAGATGATGTATCATATAATTTTACACTTGAAACCTATATACTTTTATTAACCAATGTCATCCCAATTAATTTAATTTAAAAATTAATGACATTGACTTGACCCACTCACCTCGTCCAAGTACCTATTTCAGGAATGCATACTTAAGCAAATCTCACATAGCATTCTTTGGATGACTGTTATTGATTGAAGTACTGCATGTGACTTAAACTGGCCTGTTTAAACTGAAAGGACAGACTTTGTTCCCTTAATAGGGAAGTAATTTGCTCAGTCTCTCACAGATGGGAAAGATAAAGTGTGAGACCTCAGATGCTGACACACTGCTGATAGATGTTTTGTGACAACAAGAGGGGTTACAATTAGGACAAAGTGAGGATTAAAAACAAAGCAAAAAATAAAAAATAAATTAAAAAAAGACAGGGCAGAGTTACTAACAGAGATAATAAGGGAGAAATTAAACCTGAACTCAAGACACAATGTTTTGTGCCTACATTACTTTGAATGTGTTGCTAGTTTTTAGATTTTAGATTTTTTTTATTAAATAAATAGTCAGACTTTCATTTAATGTTACTTGTAGTTGAAAGCACCTTACCCTCTGCTGAAGTCTGGGTCCTGAAAGAGAACCTGAAGGGTATCAAAGCAGACTGTTGAGAAATCTGAAAACCCAGATTCCTCTAAAACCAGTAGATCAGCAAGAGTAGTCCATTCTTTGTTAAATGTGTGTGGCCTCTGTTTTTCTTGCTTGAAAACTATGCAGAAGTCTCAAATTAGGCAGCACAGAATCATTACCATGATAACATGAGTAGAACCTGCTTAGTGGACTAGGACTTTAAGATGTTACTATAGAACCAAAATCCCCAATAGCAAAGGGAATGATAGAAAGCTGAAATATCAGGCCAATGACAGCATTTAACCATCAGTAGTAAGATTGGTGTAATTACCACATAAACAGTAAATGAAAATGACTGCCAAAAGCTAGCCTTCTTAGGTACCTATGGAAGTGGCTAATAGAAAATTGACTTCCACAGGACAAAATAGATGGACAGCGAATAAGAAATGTCCTCAATATGCATAAAAAAGTGATCTATAATGTATAAAAAAAAACTAAAGACACTCACTCCAATAGAAAGTCATGATTCACTGCTAAGTTTCCAGAATTGAACTACTACTCAGACTCAGTACCTGTTGACTGAAACAGGAAATGGGTCCTCATGAAGAGACTCTCTAATCTCATATTAAGTGAATTCAGCAGTGATTTATTCTGCCTTCCCCTAAATGGACATATTTACACAAGTAATTATGGCATAAGAAAAGGGAAAATAAACAATATTTGTAAGGGCATTAGGTTTAGGGCTTATACTAACACAGATACCCAGTAACCAAAAGCACTGGTTAAAGTATAATATGTTGTGATTAGCTGTAAAATAGACTCTGGCCAATCTCACAATATGTCCCCTGATTTTACCATCTGAGCTGGTTATTATTCTCCAACTATAGTCTCAAATATACAAGTAAATTTAATACAGTAGAACTTGAATTTGTGACCTATTGAATAACTGTTATATTTTAAAAGACCAAATGGAAATCCTAAAAATTGCCTGTGGATCTCAGTCATAATAGTTAATCAAAAATTATATCAGCTCAGGGAGAAATGGAAGAGATTAGTGTCTCTCTCAAAAACTTAAGAAAATATAGAGGTGATATTTCCCATCCTTTCTCATTTTATTTAAACATCAACCTTAAGGAAAAGTTGAATGAATCATGACAGATGAGTACAGACTAGCAAAAATTTAACTAAATTTGAGTCATAATTATAACAGTTTTACTAAATATGTAGACTTAATAAGGTAGAGTAATACAGCATTGGTAAGGGCTATACAGTATTGGTCTGGCAAATGTGTTTTATTTCTTTCCGTGACCATTATTAAAGAAAATAAGAAGTGATTTGCACTCACATGATATGACTGTCAGTATGCACTCCTAGTCTTGGCTCAAATCTATTTAATTCTACACTGTGATATCACAGAGTCCAAACAAAACATTTGGAGGATGTCGGACTGATGCATTTTCATTATGATACTGATTAAATTTTGTATCTGATTAACAATAAATAGCAAGCACTGTGGATTTCTTACTGAAATATAAAAATTAAAAAGAGTAAAGTCATTTCTACATTGTTGAAGATTTCAGGCCAGGACTTCTCCAAAGGAAAAGACATGAATGAGTGCCTCTCTGACTCTACCAAGAGAGAAGAACAACCATCGCAGAACTTTTCACATTTTGCAAAAAGTGTTTTCTTCATGTGAGAGTGCAGTTCTAACCTATTCACTGAGTAATGAGAAAGGCTTCTGGTTTTTAATTGGCCCCAGAACAATAATGGTTCCTGAAATGAGTAAAATGTGCAGCACAAGCAGTGCTGCTGCTTTGGGCCATACAACTTCGGAAGTCACTCAGGTATTAGAAGTGTCTGGAGGTAGAAAAGAAGTTTATTGTCTCCAGACTAGGGATCTGGACACTTACCAAGCTATGTGTAGTTGAGAATCACAGTCCATTTGAATCATAGTCCACCTGAAAAAATGTCCATTTGACTTCACATGCTCCCAGGTTCTGATAGGGCTAAGGGTCATGAGGCATGATCTGAGCGTGAATCCTGAACCTCCTCTCATCAGTTAGATAGTTCTGATGAATAATCATAAAGTCGATTGAGACCAGCAGCAATTTAACTTAAGTTAAATGTGACACGTCTATGATTGGATATGAGTAGTAGGATTTGAACAGAAGTAGAAAGCACAAGCTACCTGCATGAACAAGTGCCTCCGAACTTCAATTTACCCAGCTCTTCTACACTTAGGCCTTTCCCTCAATTCATACAGATGGTAGTGTTGGGGTATTTCATATGAACAGTTGACGAAGAAGGGGAAAATGAAGCTTGGTTTACACATGTGTCAGCATGTATATTGGTCTGAATTGACAATGAATGGTGGGTGAACTGTGATTTCATCCAGGGGAGATGATGCTAAAAGACATGAATGAGGGTAAATTCTCCTGAGGAAAAGACTTTCAAGTGATGCATTTGTTATTTATTTATTTATTTATTTATTTTGGGGAAAAAAGAGTGTTTGGAGGTTAAGGAAATACATGGACACATCAACAATCATGAACGGCTTAGCTCATTTTTTTATGGTGTCAAAGAATAAACTTGGAAGGTCAAGCACTGGGAGTTATCTGGAAGAGAAATGTGGGTGGACTTATTTAAGTGTGCACAAATGGTGATGTCATTACACATTAACTCCCACCACAGGATTTCTATTGTAGAAAAGACACTAAAAACCAAAATGGAGAGGCTGATTCAGCCCGTAGCTGTCAGTCAGCATCTGCCCTTAAAAACTCCAGTAGTTAAGCTATTGTGGCAGATACAAGAGAAAACAAGGCTTGAGGCTGGAGCATGAGTTTTCACTCAACACAGCTGACCTAACATGCACCGATATTATATCCTAGACATGCTGAAGCAGTGATAGTAAGATCCCTGTGCAGTACCAACCCTGGAATAAACCAACTTTCAACTTTGTGGCAAGTTGTTTATACTACACACCTTTCATTTTCATAAGAAGCAATGTTTTACCTTAATATACAGTAACATGTTTTCTAGATATGAGTTTTCCTTTTACTTATGTCCATAGTGCCTCAGGCAGATTGCTCTCTCTGAGCACTGAAAGACTATCTCAGTCACTAACATTGAATCCATTACATTATTTTTTTTCAAGACAAGAAACCCCCTTTATGGCAATGGATGTGCAGAAATCGGAGAATAACTATGGGCTAGATTACTTAGTTCACCTTCCAGAAGTTCCAACCCAACTGAGCAGGAGAACAGTGATGTCATCAGGAGGAAAATACCAAGGTCTAGAAAGCTAGAAGAGGACACAGAAGTGACCCCAATGCACCATCACTCCATTTGGTGAATGTGTGCTTCCTCTTTCTGAAAAGTTAGGCTTTGTGTGACTAAAGATCATGGATCCCAGATTAGACACACCATATGCATCTTGGTAATGTTAAAACTATATCTAGCCCTTGGTTATTTTGAACAACTAATACAGGCAAATAGGAGTTACTGTATTGTTTGTAGAGCTGCTGCAACATACAGGGTAAGGAAAACTATGTTTGACCCTCAATTGTTTCTTTAGACATTTTGGTTACCTACATGCTCAGTTCAGCTGTAAGTATGCAAGTACAACAATCTTGATCTTATAAAGGCACAATGAATAAAAATTATGTCTTTTATCACTTCACCAGGAAGGCCACCAGAAGCATTAGTCAGTGTGACTGTGGGTTGGGTAGTAGAGCAGCAAGATGGTGTATCAGTTGTAGCCTCTGGACTACGACAGCAGGAGGAGGTCATTCTATGAAGTTTCCTCCTTTAGGTTTGCCTCAGACTGGTTACTAACCATAATTATAGAGAATCTATACTGAGACAAATTTGAGTTAGTGTGCAAACATGTGAGTCTGAACAGTTCAAATGGTACACTGTAGTCAATTCAAATATACGTACCCATCCTCTGGCTGCTTCAAGTATCACAGCCAGAATCTTCCATTCCTTGCCTGCTCAGGAGAAAAGCCTCTGGTTTGTGTGAGGCTCTTCACCAGGATACACCTTGGAGGGAGCATCACCCACCTGAAGGAGAAGTTAATGACTAAAAGCTGGATGAAAAATTTTGGGTCCTTGGCCTCAAGTTCAGAAAATTCTAAAGTCTAACTTATGTTCCCCCTAACATCAAAAATTAGGTATAAGCTGCACTAGACTCAGACCAGGAGTTTGATCAATTCCTTTCCCTTTTATCATCAGTTTACCTCATTCCCTCCCAGACTTTTCTGGCTACAACTTTCAGTAGGCCACATGCATCCTGATCCCTGTCCCTGTCTCAACTTCTAAGCAGAATAAATGAAGCTCATCACTAAGTAATTATTTCTAATCAGCTTAAGAACCACACTTTCCCATTTTTTTCTATTTCCACAAAAAAATGCTAAAACATAATCTGTTTTATTTTAAACTTAAGAAAAATGTTATTTATTTTGAGATGATATAAAAAGATTCTAGAGATTTTAAAATCAAGATTATAAAAATTATTAATTTTTTCTTTTGGAATTTGTCATATGTACAGATACACACGCAGATACACCCATATACATGCGCAGATACATATACATATAGAAGTAAATGCAACTTAACAATTTTCTCTCAATTATATATTTTACTAGTCAGGTTTAGTGTTTTCATGTTGTTTCTCTAATCTTAGTGTGTATTTTCTTAATTGTTATAGTTTCTTTGATACTTTATCTTTTTGGTAGGATTATTTTCTTCTATATTTAGGAGGGAACAAATGCATATATCATACATATTACTTCTAAATTTCAAATATAAGAGAACTTTTCAAGCCAAAATGAGTTTTTGAACAAAACTCACCATTAAAAACCTGAACATAACAAGATCTCAATACACTGAATATTAATTATTGCTTGCATGAATGCTGTAAATAAAATTGTGTATACATGAATACTACTATTGATATTAACACATTTGTGTAAAGGAGCAATTTTATTAATATGTATCTCTGTCTTTTTCCCCAATCTGTACTAAAAGAGCAAGAAAAACATCATGTCTACTACTTTTCTTCCTCAACAGTTTCCAAAAAATCGTGTCCTTAAGAGTCTGAGCAGCAGAACTGGAAGAAAAGAGACAAAAAAGCACACACAAGCAAAATGGCCTCTATTTGTATTCCTGAATCTCTCCTACCCAAAGTTCTTCATCACTGAAATATCTGATTACAAACTGCAGATCCCTTTCTCCATGTAAAACTCATTAGTCTCTTTCCTGTTAGTCATGTAACAGATCTTTCTAACTCAAATGAGTTAATACTAGTTCTGGACGTGCTCTTTTCTATGAATGTCTGTAACCCCTGGTAGGAATAGCTTTGTCTTGTGTGATTTTATAACCTAACAAATTACATTTATACTGAATTTGAAGAAAAAACTGTCAAGAGAAGAAAATTACTCCCTTCATGAAGAGTAGGAAAGAAACTGAAAAAAAAAATGCAGTGGTTATAAATTTCTGTCCCTGGCAGAGAGTTTTTCATTTATTTTAGTGGAGAAACAGACATTATTATGTTGAAGAGATTTTCATTTTTTATGTTTCTAGTATGTGTTGATATTAGGTAAGGAGTCCTGGGCTAAATTTCCATATAATAACATCAAAAGTGGTATATTAATTTTCCTTTTGTAGACAAATACATTTGCCAATTTTATTTATGTATTAGCTTTTTAGTTAACCTGCATCATATCATGAAAGTCATATCAGAAGAGTCAACTTTGACAATATCTAGTTGAAACCCCCAAATTTAAGAACTACACTCTATCTTTAGTAACCATATTTACACAGGCAGCAAACTGTTTTCACTCTAATACCTCGGAATAAATTTCCTATGACTGTGGTAGGGCAGGGCTATGGAGCAAAAGTTATGTTAAGAGCTATACCCATAGAAAAACCTATATTCAAACACATATTCAATTTTGTCATCCTCTTACACAAAATCCACAATATCCCCTACTTGATTATCACTTTAATTAAGAGTATTCAAAACATTACATAACTTTCAGCTTTTAGTTAGCATTTATCCCATTTAATCTCTGGAGTTCACGTTAGTATCTTTTGACAATTATTTGCAGTAATCTGTGGGAGATAGAATTGCTACTTTCATGTCTGGATATATGCAATTATGATAAACTGTTTTTTTTATCATTTTTTCTTTTCAGTAATCTGTGTTGTAATGTATGTCATAAGTGAAGTAAATTGCGAATATCATCCACTCTTCTAAAAATTGCCACTAATTTGCCACCCAATCCTGATTAAAACCAGGATCAAATCTGTTTACCTGTTTATATTTTATATAAATATATAGATATGTAATATATACACATAAGTATGTAAATACATACAGAGTGGCTGTATCATGGCTTCCCAAATTTTCCATGCCCTAATCTCAAGAACCTACAATTGTGTTGCCTTACTTGAGAAAAGAGACTTTGTAGATGGGCTTAAACTAAGGGCCATAAAATGAGGAGATTAACCAGCATCATGTAGCTGTGTCCAGTTTATTACTCAACCCTTACAAACAGAATAGTCGGGGCAGACAATCAAGGAGGCATAGCACGAAGAAAAGCCGAAGAGGAGCTGCGAAGTGAGAAGGTGTAGGATGGAAGTAGCCCAAGTACAAGGTTCTGAGACAAGCCTGAGGAAGTAGGGATTGTCTCCAGCGATCAGCAAGGAAATGTGATCCTCAGTACTACAACTGCTTGAAATTTAATTCTGCCAACCACCTAAATGAGCTCGGAAGCAGAAGACATCCCAGAGCCTTCCATAAGCAAAATGGCCCTGCCAGCACCTCTGTATTGGTCTTTCAAACACAGAGAGAGGAACCACCTAAGCTGTTGTTTACCTGGACGTATGATCCACGGAGACTGTGAGGTCACAAATAGATGTTGTTTTAAGCCACTAATTTTGTGGCAATTTTTATGGCAGCTATATAAAAGTAATTCATACACTTACTTTTTTTTTTCTACCCCCAACAAAATGTGAAGCCATAGAAGAATGAAGGGTGCTATTTTTGAGATATATAATGAAGGTATTCAGCATGGGGGTAATTTATAGTTTATTTTCATCTTTGTTCTGGATTCTTTGTTACTTATTCACTCATTTTTAAATGTCTCTGCTCACATTTTGGTGACAATATTCTTATTTTGGAGCATTTTATTCTCTCATTCTTCTCCCTAAATCTTGAGCATTTCATTTCTTAGCTTACTTTGACTTTGCCCTCAGTAATATTTCTATGTCAAAACATTAGAGTTCAAAATACATGTACTTCAATAAATTTTTATAGGTGTACATTATTTACTTTTTACAGGTAGACAAAATTGATTTTTTAAACAAACAAAAAAAGAGAAATAGGGAAGCATATGGAAGATAAAAGGATTGTTGTTTCATAATTACTAACTTTTCCTTTTAAACTTGTAAATTGCTTTTTTATTTAGATTTTTTATATAGAAAAAAATCAATATTATAAAGTATACTTTTGAATTAGACTGTCTTGAATTTTGACTTTTCTGTTTAATTCCTAAACTTCACTCCTATTTATCTTCTATTTGTTCATCTAATCCATGGGTCTGCAAACCATGGCCTGGAGGGTAAACATTACCTGTGGCCTATTTTTATACAGTCCAAGAGGTAAGCATGGTTTTAAGATTTGAAAAGAATTTTTAGTGAAAAGAGAAGATTATGTGATAGAAACCATATGTGACCCCTGAAATCTAAGCTCTCTATCAATTGGGCTTTGACAAAAAAAAATAATTTACCAATTGCCACTCAAACCCTTTTGTTTTTTTATGACTTTGCTTTTCTCTTCTGGTTCATGGAATCCATTTTCATTCAGATTTTACTTTGAAAATCACCCGTTTAGATAGATTTCCCCATTCATGTCTTACACAATATTACATGTGATTTTTATAATAGCATTTATCATCCCTGAAAAAATGTAAATATATGTATAATTTTATATAATGTAATTACATATAATTATATTAGATATGTTATATATATAATATATATATTTTTCCCCTCACATGGCTGTTCAATGTATCATCATGATATATTTTGTGACTGTATTTTATAAACACTAAAAAATCAATTATGTGTATAAATAAATTTTATCTTACCTCATACAAATTTTCATACAGCATACTTATCTCTAAATAGCATAGAATGAATAGAACCTTGGAGAATAAAATTATTTTTGGAGTTAAAGCCCTGTTTGAATGATAGCATTGCTATTACCTCAGAAAAGGCAGTAGCTGTGTTTTAGTTTGATGAAGTTGATATTTTTTTTTACTTTAAGGTTCATTTTTCCTTCAGCAATTTTTAGAATTATTCCTATCATTCAAATATGTTCAATTCCAAAATCTCTCTTTTCATTAAATAAGAAGAATTGATTGAGAGCTCTGTAAAAAATGAGGTGTTGAATTGTGAAAATCACCCACAAAATTTCCTCACTTATGTTTCCTTTTTGTTCAAAAAGAAGACCCAATTATTTGTGAACTTCAGCAGTTGGTGTAAGTGAAACAAAAGGGACTCTTTCTGATTCTGTTTGGGACATCTTGTGTCCACTATATCAGTGTTTTATTTCATTATGATTTGGGAGTCCAATACTATTTATAGTACACTTAGGGCTTTTAATGCTTTCTTTCTAAATAAGAACATGGATATTTTTACTGATATTCTTATTAGTCATGGGCTCCAGTTTAAGAGCACCTGAATTTTATGGGCCATCACTATAAAAATTAGACAAGCTAGTCAACATTTAAAATTTTATTGCTTATGAAAGCATAAATATGTTATTGCTGTATAAAGTACTAATAGAATGACAATCCAATTTTCTAAAACTGCATATTCACATCTGCCCCAGGAGTCCCAATCTCTCTCTCTACATACAACACATATGTGCATACATGCATGGAAAAAGTTGATATTTATCTATGTTTCTGGGCTTATGTACATACACATTTACATAGGCTTCTAACCCTTTGAACTATTCTTTTCTTTGGTAAGCTAAGGTAAAAGCATATGTATTTCTAATTGTTCATACTTAATGAAGAATACCACATGTCAAGTGTCTTAGCACTTCATGGAATGTCTTGAATGCAGTAAGTTTATAAATATTTGTTGAACTGAAATTATGTTGCTCTTCATATTACTCTGCTTGGGATGCCATATCCAAATACCATAGGCCAGGGGGCTTAAACAGTAGTTTTGTTTCTCACAATTCTGAAGGCTGAAAAGTTCAAAGAAAGTTCTGGAGGGGTTTGGTTCTGCTGAGACCTTTCTTCCAGGCCCAAACAGGGCCACCTTCTTGCTGCTGTGTTTCTCTCTTTCTCCTCATAAGTTCACAGTCCTGTCAGACCAGAGCCTCACCCTTATGGCCTCATGTAACCTTAGGAAACTCCTAAGGACCCTATTTCCAAATACAGTACCCCTGGAAGTTGGAGTTTAACTTATGAAGGGGGTGTGACAAGTTTCTATGGACAACTTCATTTCACCATGTTTCTTCAGTGAACTTACAAAATTCATGAGATGTAATTCATTTAATAGTCTGCATAGAACAATGTTCTTATTTAGACCAGAACAACAATGTCTCTTTTTCATCTGAAAATATTTATATTAATATTTTTATGCCTTTATATTTAGAGTTATGAATATTAATACTCATCTCAATTTTTTATGATTGACATGTGTTTATTCCTAAAATAGCTTGCTTTAAACTTCAATGATTAGAAATTTGCTCTGGTAAACAAATAGTTTTTATAGTATCTTTTCATACAGTTTATAGTTGCAACCTTGAAAATATTTCCCTCTGAGTTTACAGGCTTATATTTAAAGTGACACAGTTTTCCATTTCATCATATTGAAAGTCTCAATCATTCTTACTATTTTTTCTGTGTTTTCAACTAGCTATGGCTATCATACCATTCCACATAAGAGTTTTATCAAGTCAGGCAAATTTAAGTTGTATTAAATAATTTAACATTAGTGTCTGAAAGATTATGTAGAGAAATCATTTTCATTTTATTAATTATCTCACAATAAAATTCCACTTGATTTTCTACAGAAAATATTTCACAATGCTTCTAATATTTAATGCAATTTATCTTGAACTACTAAATTTCTTCTCTTTTGTGAGAACTTCAATTTCCTATTATATGACAAAACTTCTAGATTCTCTTCAATCCTCATTATTCCTTGATTATAACCTCTAGCCTTAGAATACACATTTCTCAGAATACATACATTGGTATGAGTAACAAAAGGAATGTATATTGGTGTAACCTGGTCAGAGGAAATATAAATATCTCCTTAAAGTTCCTGTTATGGTATTTAAAACCAGTGAAACCGAGGCCCAGAAATCACGAAGCACCTACCAATAGTAATGACAGATTTGAGTACTTTATAAAGACTTACCTGACTCCAGAGTCAACCATCATATGCATTATATTTATGCTCTCCCTTAAATTTAGGCAAAAGATAAGACATTTTTGATACTGACCTAGGTATCATAAAACAGTCTTCCAAATATGTCAAAAATATAATATGGATAATATACACATTAAATAACTGAATGTACTATTAGAAGGATTGATACTTGGGAATAAAATTTTGAATCACAGAGGAGCAGGTGGGGGCCTCTCTCAGATATTTATTGTCCCCTAAGCATAATTTCTAAGATCTAAATCCATAAAGTGGAATGATTCATTACTGATCCTAGTCAAGAATTCCTGGAACATATTTCCCCCTATTTATCAAATAGAAAATATAACTGCTTCTAGCTTTAAAAAATTAGACCTTGGAAATACATATAAACCCAAAAGATTATGGCTCCCCACTTTAAGATATATGAGGTCTATCTAGAAAAAGTGCGGCCATTGTGAAGATAAGGAGAATAGTTTGTGTGACATTGATGTGACCTGGCAGCCAAGGATTGTGGACTGGAATGTGCATGTGTGAACCATGATGGCTTCACTATACTAGTCAGGGTAGTAGATGTGTTTGAGTGGGCATTCTTACAGTGTGGTTGTCAGTATGGGCAAGTGGTGATTGGCAGCTTCATCACGCAATACTCCTGCTCCTGTATCATCTTTCATGCAGAGTGTTATGGTGACATAGCATATCACCTAAGTGGCTCAGGCCCCTGCAGCCCAGATTTGATATCCTCTGCCTTCTGGTTTTTCCCCAAACTAAAATCACCTTTGAAAAGAAAGAGATTTCAGATCATTGATGAGATTCAGGAAAATGCAACAGAGCGCCTGATGAGGATTAGGAGAACTGTGCGAGGTCCCAAGGTGCCTACTTTGAAGGGAACTGAAGTGTCATTGTTCTATGTACAATGTTGCTTATATCTAGTATCTTCTTCAATAAATGTCTCTATTCTTCATAGTACATAGCTGGATACTTTCTGGACAGACTTCATCACATAGGTTCATATTGAGATGCAACAGAGGTGAAACATATTGAGATGACAACATTAGCAGGCTGCAGAGACCTTCCTCACCATAATAATGAGGTCCTGCCTCTGGGAGGACCTCATTAGTAAAGCCTCCTACCTTGCTTACCTTACTGAGACCTTTTTTTCATTCACAGATATTTCTCTCTCTTTTTTTTTTTGTTTTATTTTTTGCTGACCAGAAACCTCATCTAGCATTATCTGGGTCTCCATCTTCTTAACCTCATTTTTAACACAGTGGCTGTGTTACTGTTGAGCTGGGGTTACTGTTATGAAGACATTGTGTGAGAGCGCACCTCATCTCATGCACACGCACACATCACAATTTCCAAGGAAAAGCATTGAGAGACCCTTCTCTGTGAGCAGGATTCACAAAGCCCATCCTCCTCCAAGCAGTACCCCTTCTTCCAGTCAGACTTCAACCTCTGAAGGAACCCTAAACATTACAGATAGAAATGAACTGAAGTTTGACCTCTTGTGAATGGACTAGCTTGCCCTTTCTGATTTCCACACATTTTGGTTACACATGTATTGTCTAATTTTATTGTAAAATTTGTTTCATATTCATTGAAATGTATTTGACATCTAATAATTGAGATTATCCATTTAATATGACAATGGGTAGAGGGGTTATTAATTTGGGGAACATTATAATCATTTTCAGGTGAATGGCAAGGCTTAATAAATATTAGTTTTAAAATTTTCTATCAATATTGATGGGAGAAGTATACCACAAACCACTATTAGACTTATAAAGATTTTCAGTATTTGGCACCCAACAGCCTGAAAGGGTCAGGCCAGGTTCCCAGCCCCCCTAGACTGCTTATCACTCAGTTGTCCCAACTCACTTGATAGCCTGCAGCTTAATCGAAACTCCCGCCTCACACAATAGACATCTAGTGCCACCCACCATGGCCAATGGTCAGATGGTGGTCAGTGTGACCCTCCCATAGCTAGGAACAGCCTGGCCCTTTACCTAACCCACTGTCCCCACTTGCATCCTAAAATCCTGAGGCACCCACCCAGGTGAACAAGCAATTCACCCCTTCCTAATGCACCCCACAAACCTAGAACTTTTTCTTTAAAAAAACCCATTCTTGCCTACTCACCAGCGCTGTAGTCAATCCCAATTCGGCCTGCCTCTAAGTGCAGCATCAGATAAAGGCACTTGGATCAGATCATCCTGCTCCTCCTGCCTCTGTCTCTCGAGCATGTCTGCCACGGCCAACATATCCCTTATTCTTTAGTCACACATGGGTATGGAATGCTGGGGACGAGTTAAATTTTGGGGCTGATATGTTCACTTTTAAACTCCTTACTGTTAATCTACTTTTAGAAGTCTGTGGTCTTTAGAGTATGATCTGGTATATTCGGTTAATGCATATCACCACATTTGATACTCAGGAAAACAATGTTTTAAATATTCTCATATATGTTTTACAAATGAGCTGCAAGAAGGCATGTGATTTGCAGAAACAAAGGACAAAAGATGTTCTGTTCAAAAGAAGCTCTAAATATAGTAAAAAAAAAAAGAATAAGATATGTACAACTTTCCCATCAACTAAATTCAACAACAATCTATAGTTTTGAGTCAAATACTATGCTCGTGACCTTTTTGTTATCCAAATACTAGGCTATTTTTTTTTTCAAAAAATGCAGTGGTCTGAGAAATATGAATTATATGTAGTGTCTTTGGTTCAAAGTTGTCCTGAACAATGAAGCTTATAATTAAAGAGAAAGTAAATATTTAATGAATTTTGCTTTCAAGAAAGGAAAAGGAACCATCTGTTTATTTCAATGCCTTTACTATGCAAATATAACTCTAGTGATTTTGTTGACACCATTTTTAAATCTGCTTTTATGCATCATTTCTTACAGCGTCTTTCCTAAAGAGACAAGGTGACAGGGAGGTCTGTAATGACGCTTCAACAATAATTAGTGATTGCAATAACTTTTAGAAGATGTTTAAAACAGCAAATGCAGTAAGGTTAGTGTATGCTCCCTAATTAAGTAGGCTTTTACTTAAAACAATAAAACACATTAATCTAAATACATTCTAATGTCTTTAAGATAACAAAAGGTATGTTGTAAGCTTTTAAGTGCAACATGGTCTTAACCATGTTCATGCATAGAAATATGTCCAAAATTTAAGGTTACATTAAAATTTTCATGTCTTTTTCTAGTGTTTTAAATACAGTAGTTAATCATGAAATGAACTTCATTGCCATTAAGCTATAATGCACTACAGGATTTTAAAGATACTGGCAAAGGATGAGATTTATTTTAGGAAGAAGTAAGATATTCATACATATATGTAGCCAAAAGTGTGAAAAATGCAATCTGCCATATAGTGCCTTCTGTTATTTGATAAAGATATTCAAACTAAATAATTGCTGCAAGCAAGATATCCCAAAAAAGTTGTGAACCTTGAAATACTGCCTGAGAAGCAAATTTATGAGAGAGCAATGTGTAAGCTTTCTTGGATTTTAGTTATAATGCAAAAATAAATTAATGTCTTTTTAAACTATTCTAGTTTCTTACAATAAAATGGTGTAACATTTATGAAGACATGCAGATTGTGGGTTAGGACAATTTACGAACAAAATGACTGCAAGAAATATAATCTGTCAATATCATTTTAGATGAGTTCTGCCCTTGTTTATTTGTTGATTTTAGCTTTTTAATAATATTTACTTATATTAAAGTCTCACCTACAGGAATTTAGAACAGTAAGTATATTTTCTGGGATACATATTATTTATAAACCAGAATATGAATAATATGAAACAATTTTTTAACTTAAATTTACATTTACTGTGCATCTATTAATTTCTCCAATTACAATCCCAACTCTGCTATAGTTTCAAGAAATGTTCTCTTGCCAGTGAAAACACTGTCATCCTGGCCATCCAAATTAATGATACAGACCTGGTCACCAGACATCTATGGAGCACAAACATTTTGCTAAAGTGAGTAGGTGCCATAGACCAAACCAGAGCCCTTTCCTACATTGTGTGTGACAGATACATGGAAATCCCCCCTAGGGTTGTTGGACACCACACGAGACTACATTTCATTATTATTTTTGCCACTTATAGTTGCTACTTGACTAATACAATAGATCATTCTGGTCACAACATGGATTATTCTGGATAACTTCATTTTCTAATTAAATATACAAATGCAGGCATCGTTGGAATAGTTGCATTGCAATATGACTTGCAATACAGCAAATCTATCTTGATTAAATATTGTTCTTTCATTGATTTTTATTAAAAACATAGAGATTTCAGAAAAAAAGGGTGCTAGCATGTAAAGAGATATATTCTTGTAAAAATTTTCTGACAGCTAAGAAAGGAAAGAAGTTGAAGGTGTTATCTTAGGTAGTTAAATACTTAAGAAGAACGAGAGCAAAAGGGATTAGACACTGAGTTTAGTAGAGTGGAGAGCAGGAGCCCGCTTGATTAGCCAGGATGCTACAGCATTTACAGACTCATTCACATACTTGAGAGGGCTGCTGCATTGGAAACTTAATGCTAGGAGCACAGGAAATCTCCCCAGGAGCGCTGCTCGCCCTCCAGTACCAGATTGTTGGGGAGCAGAGGGGTAAGTGCTTGGCCATAGGGACCTGTTAGTCTAACTAGGGGGAGGATCCATTGAAAACTTACAAAATTTTGGGAAGTTGATTGGCTATTTTGACAAAGTTCCTGGTTATAACACTAAGGAACAAAGAAGTCCTCTCTTTCTTTTCCTCCCAGCTTTCTCCCTCTCCCCCTCCCCCCTCCCCCCTCCTCTGACCTGCACTTGCCCAGTCCTTCCGTGGGTTCCCTCTCTCACCCAGGAACACAAATGGCCACGTGGGTCTAGGTGCCCGCAGCACACTGTGCAGGCTCCAACGGACTTCACATGAAACAGAACCTGGACACTGGCCTTACTTGGCCTTGCTGAAGACACACTTAATTTTTTTCCTTCGTAGGAAAGAAGGAAATGGAACATTGGAAATGTAGGGGCACCCTTTTGATTTTGCATCGAGCACCCAAATAAATCTTACCACCAGATCTCATCCTCCCTTGTGGGTCTCTAAAAATGTTTTTTTCTCATGATACTGCGTGGACTCCACTTCCACCGGCAACTAAGCGATTAGCCGAAGGTCGCTTATGCATAACCCACAGACACACAGCTGTGTGGTGATGGCCAAGGGAAGGCAGGCCAAGAGCGGGGGAGAGGTCGGCAAAGAGGGTGGATGGGAACATCTGTAATAGTGTAAAACATAATATTAAAGTAAATACAAATAAAATAAATACATATACGTGCAAAACAGTAAAAATTTAAAAATAATCATTTTCCAGTAATTTCTAATTCAGGGACAACTCCATATTTTTTTGATAATTATTCAGAGGTGAAAATAAAGTGACAATCCTTGAGCTATGCTACAGTACCAAATATTAAAAGCAACCAAACATATGTCTCATCCTGGCTTAAACATTTTCAACAGTGTTTTCTATTGTGTTTAATTTTTACTTTGTAAATGTTTCTTAAATAAAGTTTTAAAATAAAAATTTACATTCACTATTATTCTGTGCTAGTTTGAAGTGCACAGCATTGTGGTTAGACAACTATGCATTTGACAATGTCTTTCCATGACATTTCCAGTGCCCGACTGGCACATGCATATCTGTTACAGTATTATTTATTACATTCCCTGTGCTGCCCTTCACACAACTAACTTGTAACTACAGTCTGTATTGCTCAATCCCTTCACCTTTTCACTCAGTCCCCCAGCCCTCTTTCCCTCTGGCAGCCATTATCTGTTACCTCTTATCTATGAGCCAAAATTTTTAACATATCATGTTACCAGTTTAATAGGAAATTATTGGAGGGAATGGAGGTGTGTGACCTTAACTCTTGATGATACTATCTTAGATGTGGGCATATGTTAAAATTATTGAATTATATATTTATGTACATTTTTATATATCAATTATATATCAATAAAACAGTATATAAATTGTATGTAAATCATTTTAAAATAATCACCTTAATAATTTAAAGGTATATATATGTGTGTGTGTGTGTGTGTGTGTGTGTGTGTGTGTGTGTGTGTGACCTCTCTTCATGTGACCATTTCTATAAATGAAAACTGTAATACCTATGAATATTTCATCTTTATCTTGGTATGCTGTATTTGTATATATGTTCATTAAATATTTGTTTTCTTCTTCATGTAGCATGAGATCTATTAATTGTAATTCATTTTATATCTCTGTATATAAATTACATAACATTAAATGAGAGTGTGAATTATCTAGGACAAAGTGAACATCACGAAGACAAATGGAGGGTTATAGGAGCTTCTTCTAAGGAAAAAGTTGCTGTGTTTTCTATTATCAGGATGGTTGCATGGTGTTAGGTAGAAGGAAAACTTTTTCTCTTCTGTATTTGGAAATAAAATATGTTTTAAGGAAATATGTGTAAGTGCTGAGTTGGCAATCATATGCTTTTTTACATAAAATTTCTTGGGGTAACTTAGGTTAATAAAGTTATGTAGGTTTTAAATGTACATTTGATACATGGTGTGTAACATTTTGTACCTATCACCAAAAGTCAAATCATATGCTTTTTAATATATCAACTTGACTAACTCAGACTACATTTCCAAGAATTCTCTTTCCTATGTGTTTCAGGTTAGGATGGGTCACGAGACAGAGCCTTTTTCTTGGTCTGAACAGCAGAGGTTAAGCATCAGTTTTTAAGCTCTATGATTTTTACATCATGTCAAGAGGCGAGGTCTGGTCCTACAACAGCTTCACTTTCCTTTGGAGCCTTCCTGAAACTCTTCTACATATATGTTCGGTGAATAGGTTAAGCTGAAGGGCTCTTCTGAAGGGCTTCTGAAGGGTACTTGGTGGTGTATTAATAAGGTCAGAGGCTAAAACATGACATAGTTTTCTATCTATTATCATAAACTCCAGTTGGTTCTTATTCTCTTTTACATCCTTCTTCTCTGTCCAACTTCTCCTGCAGACTAAACTGTAGCATCAGTTGTAAAGAAAAGAGCCATAGAAAGGCTGCTTAATCAGAATACTTAGCCAGCTTTGGCAAATATATTAGATCAAATCTTGTAACCACGCCAGTCGAGCTGGCTAGGACTCTAATTAAAAATACATGTTTAAGTTGTATCTTGATTGGTGCAGTGAAGCATATGTAGTAGACTGCCAACATAAAGAGGAAAAAAATAGATGTTTTCATGTATTAGTTTGTTATAAGTGATTATTTATACCAATCAATAAGATAGTCAATATTAAACACATTTTATCCATAAGGAAACTGAGCTTCAGAAAGCATTATAAACTCCTTTTAATGGTCAAGTTTCTGACAACTATCAAGAAATTTTTATTTATCAAGAAATTTTTTTAACCATGTCAGTCCATCTTCCCCAATTATTTGTTATAAAAAAATGAATTGTTCTCCTTAAATGCACAACTATTGTTCATAATTATTTTTTTAAGAAAAGTGAGCATATGGACAATTTTTAAAACTTCTTTAAGCATCAGATCTCTTTAGAATTTTGTTGCAAATAATAAATTCGAAACAGGTAATATATAAACAATAAATTAGCTGTATATTATTCTTACCAAGGAAAAAAGTGTAATAAATGGCATTTTAACTACAAATTGGCACATATTGCTTAGTAACTGGGATAAATAAAAGAACTATACATTTTATGTAAATATATATGTGTATATATGTGTGTGTGTGTGTGTAGAATTTGTACTATAAAATTCTACTTTAATCCTAAATGTAATCAGAATCTCATAAAATAAATTATGGTATTACAATTTAAAAACTTATAAAATAAGAAAAAAGCAACACATTTCACAATTTTGGAGATATTAAACAAATGATAAAAATTTGTAAAAATAGGTACATAGAGCCCCAAAATGGCCCATATAAACATAGTGAACTGATTTCTAACAAAACAGCAAAGGCTAAGCAATAGACAAAAGATAGTCTTTAACAAATGGTGCTAGACTGGATATAAACATGCAAAAATAGAAATAAAAAAATCTAGAAACAAACTACATACCTTTACAAAAATGAACTCAAAATAGATAAAGACATACATGTTAGATATAAAACTATAATCCTCATAAAAGGTAACAGGAGAAAATCTAGATGACTATGCATTTGGCAATGATTTTTTAGATATAATACCAAAGGCATAGTCCATGCAAACATAATTGATACTTGAACTTCATTAAAAGTAAATATTTTTATTCTAAAAAAAAACAATGTAAAGAGAATGAGAAGATGACTCACAGCCTGTGAGAATATACTTGCCAAAATATATATATATATAACACCCAATAAGCAATGGACAAAACAACTGAACAGACAGTTAACTAAACAAAATATGCAGAGGGAAATTAATCATATGACAAGATGTTCCATATCATATGTCATATAGGAATGGCAGATTAAAGCAACAATGAAACATTACTACACTCACTAGATTAACCAAAATCCAGAAATCTGAGAACAGCAAACACTAGCAAAGATGTGAAGCCACAGAACACTCAGTCATTTCTGTTGAAAATGTAAACTGGTACAATCACTTTGAAAAACAGTTTGGAAGTTTCTTTTAAAATTAAGTATACTCTGCTAAATGACCCAGCAACTGCACACCCTAGAATTTACCCAAATGAATTGTAAACTCATGCCTACAGAAAAATCTACAGAAGCACGTTTATGGTAGCATTGTTAATAACTACCATAACTTGGAAGCAGCCAGACGCCCTTCTGTAGGTAAATGGATTATAAACTCTAATACATCTGGACTAGGGAATATTGCTCAGCACTAAGGAGAAGCAAGCTATAACGTCATAAAAGAACATAGAGGAAATTTAAACACATATTATTGCATAAAAGAAGCCAATCTGAACAGGCTACATAATGAATCATTCCAACTATGAAAACAAAATCTATGACACACAAAAATAAAAAAAAAATCAGTAGTTGTAGTAGTACACAAAACAGAGAATTTTCAGGACAGTGAAGTCATTCTGAATGATGCTACAATGGATATATGTCATTATACATTTTTTAAAATCTATGAATGTACTACACATTAAAACAAATCTTAATATAAACTATACAGTCTGGGTGACAACAATGGAGCATGACCATCAATGTGGGTTCACCAGTTGTAACATACCACCGTGGTATGGGATGCCAATAGTAGGGGGTGGGTAGGCACATTTGGGATAGGGGGTACATGGAAACCTGTGTAATTTCTGTTCGACTTTGCTGTGAAACTAAAACCACTCTACCAATAAGCTTATTTTAAAAATTAGATAATGAAACTACATGTTTTAGCATACAACTATATAGTCACCATGGAAGAAAACCTATTTCAGGCACTTATGTTTGTGCATATTGTATGCTAGGCAATTATAGATATATAAACTATAGATACATAGAATATTAACATAAGTACTATTTTATTTTTTTCTAAATTATTATTCCACTTTTTATAAACATGTACATTAATTCAAAATGATTGATGTGGCTCAATGGATTGAGTGCTGGCCTGCAAACGAAAGGGGTTGCCTGTTGCATTCCCAGTCAGGGCACATGCGTGGGTTGCAGACCAGGTCCCCAGTGAGGGGTGTTCAAGAGGTAACCACACATTGATGTTGCTCTCCCTCATTTTTTCCCTCCCTTCCCTTCTCTCTAAAAATAGATAAACAAAATATTTTAAAAAATGATTGAGAAACATATAAATAAAATTATGATTTTTTAGGTTCATGCAACTCAAAATTCAGTTTATTTTGCTACAGGAGAAATAAAAGATCAAGACAAACACAAAAATTAATAAAAAAAAATTGTATAATAAAGAAATATTTTTGGCTGCAATGACAGAAATTGTGATTAAGAGTAAGAGTTTTGAGGTTGTGTGTTTCTTAATGAATATTCAATAGTCAAAGGATCTATGGTTGCTCTTACTGAATGCAAGCCTTTTTCTCCCCTCCTTTGTTATCCTTGAAAAGTTAATCTTATTCTAATGCTTTCTATCTATGATTCTGAGTGAGCTGAGCTAGATCCAGACTTTTTGCCCTGGCTAAAGAGCCTTCCCAGCAGAAGAAAAGGAGGAATGGGAGAAATGATCGTCTCATAACTCTTTTTCTTTGTCAAGAAGAAATGTCTTTATAAAAGACCCCAAAGAAATCTCCTCTTACTTCCAATTAAAAAAATCATGTACTCATAGCTATACCTGTTATTGGCACAGAGGAATAAAAACCTGTTATAACTGACTTGAACCATTATAAAATTCACCAAATCATACCACTTGCTTGTTAATAAGGAAGAACAGGAGATAATTATTGAATCATCAAGCAGCAGCATCTTCTCCAATATTTTTGCAAAATCTATGCAAGATTAGTCTTAAGACTGATGATTTTTTATTATATTTCACCGATATATGAAACAGGGAGGTTTTATGTAGTAAATTTATAAGTAACTTATAAAAGTATATTATTCATGGAATGTAAAACCAAAGTTTTCATAATATATAAAACTGCAATATCGTTTGAGCTAGAGGTTAAAAATGTTCAAATACAAAAGACAGGAATGGAGTTCCATAAATGTAGCGACATTGCACTAAGAAGAATATTTTGTGCATCTCCTTTCTGTGAATGTCAAAATATAATGATTTTTCCTACAATAGCATACTGTTAGGACCTGAGCTGGATTGAGGAAATGCACAGAAGAACCTCTCATGGTGCCTCTAATTGCTATGATTTGAGATTTGTGTTCGTATGGAACTAATCTGCTCTGCATTGTTCAGATCACTTGAATTTTTATTATGTGTTTAAAAATGGTTAAATACTTAAATGAAATTTATAAAGTAGCTCATTATACTTCTAAATGGAACAATTATGTGCCATCCTTTAAATTTGTGGTTAATAATATTTTCTTCAAAATTAAAATGTATATAATGAATCAATCAAATGAAGTTGGCTATAAATATTACTTAGCCGATGAAGTCTGTTTTATCATGTGGGCTTATACATGCTTTTCTGCATCAATCTTGTGTTCCATACAGTTGATTCTAATTAAAGAAGTGTGAATAAAATTATAAGAGTACACATAATGTCATTATTAAATCCCTCTAAATTAAACATTTTTTTTAGATTAAATGTACAGTAAGTTGCCCTGTTTTCAGATTACCTAAGTAGAAACATGAAATTTAGTAGTGCAGAGGTAACATTTAAAAACTCAGGTTTTCACTATGACTGAGAGTTGTTCTTACTGCCAGAGAAACACAAAGCACAAGCCCAGAAGTGTCTTTAGTATCTACCCTTCCAGTACAAATCATAATTAAAAAGCAAACAATCTTGACAGTTTTGCCAACAACATTTAAAGCACTATGCAAAAATAAAGATTTCAGTGAAATGGTGGCCATGTTTTAAAATACACATTTTGATGAACAAGGTGAGTGAAAAGTATTTTGTTTGAATAAAAACAATATCCGTAACTTCTAATAAGATTAAAAAATACAGAGGCACTATATTTCTCTTTTGCAATTTAAAAACTATTCTGTAATACAAGGGAATATATTCTAATTACCTTACTTGCCTTTCTGTTCATTTCTGGCTCCAATTGTTGATTGCAATTGCTATGGCATTCAATTTAATGCTGATACTGATGAGGATCCATCTAATGTTCCACCATGTTAGGTCATGATAAACACTTATTTTTTCTAATATTTTCTTATTTACAACTTCAATATTTTCCATTGACATACTCAAGTTTTTTAGTATAAAATATCTCTCTTTTTAACAACTAGCTTCTAACTTATTCAAAAATGTATCTTTATAATGTATATTACCCTGAGTATGTTACCATTTTGTCTATATAAATGAGGACAGGGAAATTTGTACAATTATGACATAGATAAGTAGAAATTTCACTAATGTTGAAATGGGAAATAAGATTTTGTAAAATGGCTGGGGGCCTCTCTCTCTCCTTTTCAATTTAAATATCCAAAATATATCATATAACCCTATTTTCTTATGGCAATTTGACTAGCCAGTAGTTTTAACTGTCTTCCAGGAGAATACAAGTCCTGGTTGAAATAAATCTTTTTTTGATGAAGAATCACTTTGAATCACCATGAGTTCAAGGTCCTCTGGATGGGCAATTGTGCTTGCATTTTACGATTTTTTTTTAATACATTTATTTATTTTTAGAGAAGTGGGGGGAGAGGGAGAAAGAGAAGGAGAGAAACATCAATGTATGGTTGTCTCTTGTGCAATCTCTATTGGGGAACTTGCCCTCAACCCAGGCATGTGACCTAGACTGGGAAACTAACGAGCAACCCTTTGATTCTCAGGCCAGCACTCAACCCACTGAGCCACACCAACTAGGGCTGCATCTTACCTTTATTTTTATGTGATATATACTGATGTTTTACTCATGTGTGTATTTGTTTTTGTGCTGTCTTCATTTAAGTCTTTCAGTGGGACCTATCAATATAAAATTAAATTTCCTAATATTAAAAAATAAAGGATAATATTGATTAAACATATGTTAGAAATCAATAGATATTTAAATAAGTATATACTAAAGGTCATCTTTTACCGCATGCCCCATAATTCAACATCTCATCATTGCCTGAGATTAAAATAAATCTGTACTAATGTCTGCATTGATAATATGTAGACTGAAATACCCTTGCATTGTTTCCTTTCTTGCTTTTCTGTTCATTGATTTGCTGAATGAGATCATCTCCAGGAAACTTCATGTTTTTAATGATTTAGACTTCAGTACATCAAACCTTTACTCCAGTAGATGATGAAACAAAGTTATATAAAGTCTGTCTTATTAATATGACAGTGCTTAAATGAAATATCTTCTTTATTCTACCATAGAAATTATTCTTACTTGAAAACTAAATATTGATGATTTTTCTTAAAAATATATAAATTCTGTGTATGGCCTCAAAATATTTTAACATTACCAAAGATTATTTTCCGAGTTGTAATAGTCAGCAACATAATTTTGTAAGGGAATTTAAGTAATTGTGTATGTCATTTGTAAATTAAAATCTAGAATTCATGGAATGATAACAAATTACAGCCGAGTACAGAAGATATTCTAAGATTAAAAAGGCAGGAACTCGGAGCATTTGACCTTGCATCACAGAGGTCATCTGTTCTGGACAGAACAACTCTCCATCTCCTAGCTGTCTATGTTGTCATCACTGAAACCTGTGAAAATATTATGTGTCACAATAACAAAGTGGGCATTGCAAATGTGCTTTAATTAAAAAAACATGTGGGGTATAAAACTGAAGGTAACACATGACAAAACAAGAGAAACAAACAAAAAGTCAGACACAGACAACAGTATGGTATTTACCAGAGGGGAAGGGGTGGGGGTTAGTAAAGTGTGAAGAAGGTCAAATATATGGTGACAGCAGATGCTTTGACTTTGAGTGGTGGGCACACATGCAATATGCAATTATACATCATGGAAATGTACACTTGAAACCTATACAATATTATCAACTAGTGTCATTCCAATAAATACAATAAAAAATAAAATGAGGAGATTATCTTGATTTATCTGGGTAGGCCCAGTAAAGTATCATTATAAAAGGAAGCAGGAAGAATAGATTTAAGAAGGGGTGGAATGACTTCAAGGTGGAAACAGAGTTCTGAGTTAGGTGACGTCACAAATCAAGAAAGGTGCCAGCATCTGGAGAAGGCAAGAAAAAGAAATATCCCCCCAGGATCTCCATGTTGGACGGAGCCCTGCTGACAACTTGATTTTAGCCCCGTTAGATGCATTTTGACATACGACCTGTAGAACGCTAACACAATCAATCTGTGTTTTTCTTAAGCCATTATATTTATGGTAATTTATTACAACAACAATGAGAAATGAATACACCATCTTACATTACCCCCTTACAAAAAATATAGCGATATGAGTTGAGTTTTTAACATGACCATACCACTTTAAAAGCATTAATTTTTAACACTAGCACCTAGACCACTGTGTTTGTGCATGTGTGAGGTTTAATTTCTCTCTCACATTCCACCTGTGTTATTTGACTAATGCAAGTTATTTTACTTCACAAAAGGAACCCCCCCCAAAGTCAACATTTAATTTATAGAATCCAAAAGGATATGCTTGAAAACATTACTAGTTAAAAAAGTAATTGACAGTTTATAACACGTTTTCATTTTAGGATGAATTCAAACCTCACAACATATGGTAATTAGTTTGTCTTCAAGGGATTTTTTTGAAAAAATACGCACTTTTTAAAAAGTGTAACTTCTTGTGCTGTCTGTTGTTTAAAATCAGTTCACATTTCAAGCGTAGTTATTTCCACCTACTGCATCTGAATATGGTGTCTTGCCCTCCGTCTGCATTTGCATGGTCCGTGTGGGCTTGTCCATGGACAAGAACGCGTTGTTTTCAATCAGTGCTGAGCCCGGAGAAAGGCCGCTCTATGTTCTTCTTCGCTGTATCAAACTTGCATAGTTCTCACTAGCAAGGCCCACTTCATCCATTAAATATATTTCTGGTATGACCTTGACTGTTATCGACATTATCTAAATTTTCAACTACACAAGCTAAAATTCAGCTCTCTATATTCAAAAAAATTTCTGAAACTTTCTCCATTTCACGTAAAGAGAATGTAAAACAGATAGAAACAAAGAACTTTGGGTAAAAATTCTTATCAAAGAAAGATTAATTAAATGAAAGCTAAATATATACAAGTGTGTTAGGAATAATACTTTTGAAAGATATACTTAAAATGTAACTAAATTACAATTCAGTCCCCTTATACCTCCTCCCCTCAGAAATCACCTCACTGTTGTTCATATCTGTGACCTCTTTTTCCTTTTTCTAATTGAAGAAATACAATAAAGGTTATATAAAAGCAAGTCCTTTAAAAATATTTTTAAAAAATAACTAAAAATATCCCTGACTGGTGTGGCTCAGCAGATTGAGCATCGGCTTGCAAACTGAAAAGTCACCTGTTCGATTCCTGGTCAGGGCACATGCCTGAGTTATGTCCAGATCCCCAGTTGGGAGCATGTGAGAGGCAAACATTCGATGTTTCTCTCCCTCCCTTCCCCTCTTTCTAAAAAATAACTAAAAATAATGCTACCAAAGAGACAATGATAAAATTGGGGACAAAACTATTCCTTTTGTGGGAGTACTGTAAGCACCAATTCAAGCATATTTTTATCTTTATTATGGAATACACGGTGTTGTGTTCAAAGTATTATTGAGGGATGCTGAAGTGTTTTTGTTAAGTAAATGTTTGTATCTTGTGAGTGTCTCTTCATCTTAAAAAAGACATAAATCAGAAAATGACATTATAAATGAAATGCTTGGAAAAGGCAGACAGGTTTTAAAGAATTTTCCAAATATAAGATAAAACTAATCAAGATAATGTTTTGAAGCTGGGATAAATATTGTGGTCAAGATGTATGTAAAAATTCAAACCACTTGTGAGTGGCATTAATAAAAATTTAACTTATTTTCTATCTTTAATGTTAATAAGTGATGATTTTTATTAGCTTTAAAATTTATAAAGGCTTGATTTTAAAAAAAATGACACGTTTACTCTAAAATGCAAACAAATGATCGTCATTTACCGAAATTTAAAATTTCCCAACTCAAGTCAATGAAGGATAGTTAGGATCAATGAGATAGGCATTATTATAGTTTTTTCTTGAATGTTCTTTAACTCACCTTTAATAACTCACCTTCATGTTTAATTATGTCTTAGTAAAGGAAGAACTTTAGTAAACCTTCTGGGGTATGGTCTATGAGAACTCAAATTCTAGTTCCACTTGTATTACTTATGGCCTTTTAGGTAGCATAAAACAGGAAACCCAACTAGAGATGCCTTTAACATAGAACATTTATTATCTCAAATTATCATAAGCCCATGGGAAAAGCACTTTGATGATCATGTGATTTAGTAGATCCGTCATGTCTACAAGAACCCAGTATTGTCCCTTCTTTCTGCCATGTCATACACATTTCCATGGGGCTAAGCATATTACTGTGCCTTACTCCACTGTAAGCACATGACTGTGGCAGCATCAAAACTGTGTCCTTACACAATGATATCCAGTACAAGAACAGAAATTTAAATTATCTCATTTAAGAGTAAGAAAATATTCTTAAATCACCCAAAGAAAACTACTTTAATGACACAGGACCAAAAATGTTATATGGTTGCACATACCTACTATTGATACCATCATTTGAAAAAAAAAAAAAGAATGTTTTAGTTATTGCCTTAGGCGATTCCATAGCCACCACTAGTAAAAACAGACACACAGAACAATGGAACAGAATAAAGAGCCTAGAAACAACCCCATGCACATATAGTCAACTAATCTTTGACAAGCATGCCAAGAATACACAACGAGGAAAGGATGCTTTCTTCAACAAATCGTGTCGGAAAAATTGGATATCCATAAGTGAAGGAATAAAAACGGACGTTTACTATACATTTACATAAAAATTAACTCAAAATGAACAAAATGTAACAGCTAAAATCTTAAAATTCTTAAAAGGAAATAGAGGGGACAAGCTCCTTGATTTTAGCCTTGACAGGGATTTTTTAATGTCATAAGTAGCACAAGCAACAAAAGCAAAAATAAACAACTGATTATTTAAGATATTTTTTGTCAGTTTTACAACCAGGATTTTATCCCCAGGACCTGGGAGCTGTCCCTGGGAAGTGTAACCGTCAAGAAAGTTAGCACCTCTGCCTCCACTCTCTATAAGAAGATGTGAGCTCTTGTTGATAAATACACCCAGCTCCTCATTGTAAAATTATCTCTTGTCATGAAGACGTACATAAGTTTACTTTTCACTTAAGTAAGGCCAATTAGGGGCCTATGATTCCGAAATGCTAGCAATTGCAACATTTCCTTCTTGTCTCAGTCAAGTTGAGTTCAGACTGAATGGGAGAGTGTTCCTTATTAAAATAATCTTGACTAAAGTCTTTGTTAACTGTTTAAATTCTCTGCTGCAATTTTTTAAATCCCCTAATTCTGTGTGAATTCTTGTCTTCCATTACTGTATTTCCAATTCTTAGAAAAGAATGCATGTTTTTTCAGCAGTTCTTCTCTTTAAGGGCTAGTGTAGGGATCTTGTCCAAACAAATTGCAAATTCAGACCTTAAATTCATGAATAATACAAATTTGAATTATTTTCTTTTGCAGCATCTCTGCTTCCTCCCCAGCCCTAAACAAACAGCTTGTTTTGGATGATTTATATCTGCACCTGTCACCACAAATCAGTCTGGTTTAAGCATGTACTCTATCCAATATTTTGGCAAGAATAGCTGACTGTGGTAGATGCTTCTTTGACATCAATCATTGCAAATATTCACACCTACATTTCCATACAGATATGGGTATCCATATGATGTTATTTTGACCAATGTAGTTGTGATAAAATTTTGTCACATGCAGCTCTTCGTAAAAGAAAAAAAACAAAACTTTACAAAGATAAGTTTCACTTGACTCCTTCAACCTTTTCACTCTTCCCGTCTGGAATTCTGCTCCAATCTCTAGATACAGAGCAACCATCTTGCAATAAAAAAAAAAAAAAAAAAAAATGCATGACATGGCTGGCTGAACAGGAAAGAAAGAACATGGATTATCAATAACTTTCTCAAGCTCGAACCCAGAAGGGGAAAACACCATGAGGTTTTTTTATAATGCATCTAGTGGCTATGATAATTTTCCCAGAAGGCAGATCCATGAAGATTGAAATAAAATGGGCCACAGGGATCCTCCTAGACAAATGAACTGTGGGCAACATGATGGACTAACCAAGTAACATCATCTATGAACAGCAATGTGTATTTTTCTCTGTTGAGAAGAGTGTGTAAATTCTGGGCAAAATGGTGGCATAGGTAAATGCAGTACTCACCATTTTCTACAACCACATCAGAGATACAACTAAACTATAGAACTGTCTAAAACCTAGCTGAATGGAAAGCCTAAAACTAGGGATTTAAAGAAGAAACCACATAGAGACTGGTAGAAGGGGTGGAGATGTATAGTGGGCTGGTCCCACACCCACATGTGGCAGTTTAAAATCGGTAGGGATATTGGCTGTGGAGGTCTCCCCTGAAGAGAGAAGGGTCCCAGACCCTCACCAGACCCCATACCCAGCCCAGCATTCCAATGTCAGGAAGACACATCCCCATAACTTCTGGTTGTAAAAACCAGTAGAGACTGAGGCTAAGTGAGACAGAGGCCTACTGGAGTCCAGGCAGTTTTTCTTAAAGACCTTATGCACAGACTTATTCAAACTCTCTCCTTCTGAGCTCCAGTGCTGGGGCAGCAGCTTGAAAGGAAAAAGGGAAATACTGGGAGTAACTGAATGGTCTGGTGTCGGGGCAAGGGCTGGGGGAGGGCAGCTTTCTGCTAGACAAAAGTGCTGGCAGAGGCCATTGCCCCTTTTCTGAGACCTTCGCTAAAGCTAATGGGGGGTTCTGTGTGGGGCTGGGACCCCTGAGTCTCTATCAGCTTGACTCACACTGTTTGGCCTTCCTTAATGATTCCCTGAGACCCCACCTGACCCATATTGAGGCCCCATCTAAGCTGTTTCTAGTGGCATTTCCATACAACTGGTCTTTCTTGTCTTACACTTTAGACTTTTGTAAAATCTCTCAAAAAAGCAGCATCTGGCCTCTGTATACCCCTTACCTCTTGTTAAGTGGCCCAGGCCCAGTACTAATGGCAGCCTGCCTATGTTCATAGCTTGGCCTCTCCAGGAGGTTCTCCTGGGAACCTCCAAGCCCAACGGAAGTATTAGCCTTCTTCAGATCACTCAGCAGGTTGTGCCAGGTGGCCCCAGGCAGGACACAGGCAGAAACTGACTTTGCACCTCCAAGGAGTCTCCAGAGCCAGTGAACCTGGTGGATAGCTTCCTGTCACATTGAATTACAACCGTATAATCTTTGCAAGCAACATACTCAAGGGGAGGACTTGGTGACACCAAAGCCCCACTGAAGCAAGTCCTGCTCCATAGTGTTGAGTCCTGCATAGCAGCACCTTTACTGTAGCCTCAGCTGGTCCATGCAGCCGATCGGCCTGAGGGTACCTGAGGGTCAGTACCTTCCAGTGATGCTAATAGCAATCCAGCTTTGGCTACAACAGAACAGTGCACACAACCCACACAGCAGTGTACCTAGCACACCCAGTTCACTTGAGAAGCATGGCTGCACCAGTAGGCAGGACACTTACTATAAAGGCCACTGTAACAAATCCAGGGGATGTAGCAGCTCTTCTTAATACATAGAAACAAACATAGGGAAGCAGCCAAAAATGCAGAAACAAACAAACAAGCAAACAAACAAAAAAACAGGTCTCAAATGAAATCAAAGGGACATCTCTTGAAAAAAGGAAAAAAAAAAACTAAATGAAAAGGAGGCAAGCAAACTACCAGATGTGGAATTCAAAACAATGGTTAAAGTGATGCTCAGAGAAGTTAGTAAGAAGTTCAAAAGGATGAAAAAGGACAAAGAAACTAGTAAAACTCAGTCAGAAATGAAGGATACACTAACTGAAATGAAGAATAATTATAAATAATTACAGGGAATTAGCAGTAGAGTAGATGATACAAAGGATTAAATCTGTGATTTGAAATATAAAGAAGCAAAAAAAAAACATGCAATAAGAACAGCAAGAAGAAAAAATATAGAATCCACAAATAAGAAGATATTGTAAGGACCTTTAAGAGTACCAATAGTCAAATCATCAGGTGATGGAAAGAAAAAAGGGAGAGCAAAAATTGAAAACCTATTTGAAAAAATAATGGGAGTAGACATACAAGTCCAGAAAGCACAGGGAGTCCCAAACAAGATGAACCCAAAGAGGCCCACACCAGGACACCTCATAATTAAAATTCCAAAAGTTAAAAGACCAAGAGAGAGTCTTTCAAGCAGCAAGAGAAAAGCTGTTAGCTACTTACAGTGGAACTCCAATTAGAGTGGCAGCTGCATTCTCAACAGAAACTGCAGACCAGAAGAAAGTGGCAAGAAATATTCAAAGTGATAAAAAGTAAGGACCTACAACCAAGACTACTCTACCAAGCTCTTTACCAAAGGACCAGTAAAGAGCTTCCCAAGCAAGAAAAAGCTAACAGAGTTCATCACCACCAAGCCATATTACATAAAATGTTAAAGCATCTTTTTTAAGAAAAAAAATAAAGATAAAAACATAAACAATAAAATGGCAATAAACACAAAACAAACAAGCAGAACAGAAAAAAAAGTGCGTGAAGTGTGTTAGCCGAAAAGATGAAATGCTGTATGCGCTTTTCTTTGCTTACCCAATAAGCAGTCCTATTTTTCCCCTCTTAACAAAATTAGTCTAACTATGTTAGAGGTAGCAATGTGCTCAACTAAAACTACTCACGTTGTTTATTCCCTTGTCCTGAGAAGTGTTCAAATGGCACACTTCTGCCAATGAACTTCCGCAGTTAGGTCTCAATCAGGGAAGCAGAAGCTCAATAACCATTAAGCAAAAAGGAATTTTCTATGGCAACTAGATTTCACACAATGTGGGAAGAACTAGGGAATTAAGTGTTCAGAAATAATCAGAGAAATGTCGCTAATGAGCTCCAGTGCAGGTGAACAAATTGGAGCTAATAGAAAGCCAGGTAAAACCAACTGCTGTAATTGTATTGCAGAGCAAGCTGATGTTTGATGCCTGTGGGAGGTTGATGGCTCTGTTAATTTAAAATAAAGTTCTTGGTGGTAGGCTTGGCATCATAATTGATCTGCTGGGATAGCAATTGATCAGAAGTGATGAGAACTGAAAGACGAAGAGAACAACGAAGGGGGAAAAGCAGGGCAGAAGGAAACCCTTTTTACCACGGTGCTCTCCCACATTCCCTTTAACAAACTGAACTTTGACTGTGATAACCACTGCCTCACTTTTGCACACTAAAATCATGCAGATTTTTCTAGTAACTAATCCTAAAATGAAAATATAGAAAAATAAAATTCTTATGACAATTTACTAAAGTAACCTGCCATAATAAAACCATAGTGTTAACTGAAAGAACACAAAATTTTGCTAGGGAAGAAAGAACTTTTCCTTCTGATTTACCCTTAATTCTTCCAACCCCACCCTTCATGCTTGAAAATGAAAGGCAGCATGTGCAGTGGTGGTCCTGACAGCAGTGAGCAGAGAGCCACATGCCAAAACAGGAAGAAAGAAGTCTGTGAATGACACTGATGACCTTCCTAAATCATTGTATTTATTGTAAATGAATTTTTAAAAACTATTTAACTCAGTAATTGTTGAGTTATCTATCATTTACATTTGTAGCCAACATATCTAGAAAATGAAAGAAAGTATTTATTTTGACTCTGAATGCAATATCTAACAACATAGAGTTGTGAGTCAATGAATTGATTTCAATTTTTTGATGACCATTATTATCTAGGGTATTAATTTTATTATTTTCAAATGCTCTCTTGTATTTGTTGAATACAATTTTTGGATTCCTACTTCAAAGATTTAAACTATTATTTTTCTGCCCTTATGTCTATTATTTTCTCTCTTATTTTTAATGTCTCTTTTTTCCTTTATATTCACTATAATTTTCTCAGGTTTTTATTCTATGTCAACTTTTGATTGTCTATTAATTACTATTTTCAGTATTTTTATCAGTGCCTCAAAGCATCATGGGTATTCATTTTTTCTTCTTGGCTATCTAATACCTATTTTTAGCTAATTATATTATTATGGTGTACCATTGTTGAAATTTTCTTTTGGAAAACTAAATTCATGATTTTTTTCGGTTCTTATACATGACACATTCTTTCCTAGTGCAGTCTCTTTAATAATCCTTTGCATACTGTGTTTATTTTACTTTTTAAATTTCAGTAGATTTTCAGGTCATTTCATTTAACTTGATATTAATATAGGCCAGTTCGTCCATATATACCATTTCATCTGACAAAGCTTTAGGGATTTTTTCTTGACTCTCTTCTCAAGTTCTGGGAGATTACATAGACTCCTTGTAAATCAGCATATAATGAAATTGGGTGTGGGAGAATTAACTAAGGCTTGGTTAGGTGAATTAGAATAAGAATGCTATGCTTACCTGACTGATTTTGATAAATCTCCCGTAAATTTATTACATGTCGATGTGAGAAATGTTACCTATCTTTGCAGCAGGAATGGAATCAAGCTTTTGTAATTCTGTGGATTTATTGTGGATGCCCTGCCTTGTCGTGCAAGGCAGAGATTCAGTAGTGATCATTTCATGCCCTTCTTACACTGTTACATGCAACAGATATGTTCTACATACTCTTGTATAGAAGAAGTGAAATAAATTATACCTATCCATTTAACTTTGTTTTAAACTCAGTGGCATTCTTAAAAATTATCAATATTGTGCCCAGTCAAAAACAAGGCTTATGATGAATGGGAAATAAGAGTAAAGTTAACCTCTTTTGCTCATTGTTAACCCTTTTCTTTTGTAAATGAACACATTTATTTACATCTTTTCCCAATTCAAGTTTTAATTCTTCCTGATGAATTATCTGAAACATGATAAATAATTTTATCATCAAGATATTGTACAGATACAACCAATTCCAAAACCAAATTGCCAACATCGGTATTTTTTTTCAAAAATTAGTGATTAGTAACTACAATACTGTATATAATTCTAGAAACTGGATATTTTTGAATATGACAATTAATAGTGCTTAGCAGATGTTTCCCATTAATGCTATACACTATAACGTACGGAAGGAGATGTTTCAGAATATCTGTACCATGACTAATTTATTTTGAGGGGATAAAAACATATAGACAAAAACTTACTATATATTTATTTTAGCCCAAATTTATCTATAGGTAGATTAGTTAGTAGGCAGAGTTTTTCTGAACCTTATTTAGTGACAAGTAAAAATTATTTTTTGTCATTTTTCTAAGTACAGGGTAAAGCAAAAGTAGGTTAACAGTTGTGACTATATGAAACACTGAGTTTATTTTATTATTGTATTATTATTTATTAATTATTTCAGTATTTTCCAAATGAACAGTATAAACCTCCTTTTGCCCCACCCTAATTTTATTCAGGTTGGCAAGTTCACTTATGACTCATATCCATCATATGAACAAATTCTCTTACAGGTTCAAATTATTTTAATTTGTAAGCAATGAACACATCTAGTAAGACATCTTGTGGGATGAGTCTAGGTAGAAAACCGAAAAGTGCAGAGCAAAGTAAAATAGTTGGCGTGTTTTTCTCCTAAAGAAGCAAAACAACACTGGTGAATTCACTTTGAAATTTTGTTTTGTGCTGACAGTTGAACTATAACTATATTTCATAAACCATAGCACTCCCCAGTTACTGAAAATAAATTGATTTTCTGGAAATATGCGACACACAGGTTCTCAATATGGTCTTGAACAGTGTGTCCCTAAAGTAGTTATTTCCATTTACACCCCTGACCTGCCAGTATCTTCTGTGCCACCGTAGTTTTTCATGTACTTCAAAAGCTACAGATTTCTTTCCATCCTCTTAATCTAATATAAACCACACATGCTTCTATCAGTAAAGACCTTCATTTTTATCCTTCTTCGATTTCGTGACACCGATGGTTCTATATTTCACAGCAAAGGGAGCAGAATGAAATTACATATCACTCAGATTTCAGCTATATCTGGTTTATGTGATTCAAGACCTCCGTACAAAGAAGAGGTCATTGTCAATATTTTAGAAAATGACTTTTTCAGGGATGCTGCATTATAAACCCGACTATGTGCTTGATTGGAGGTGCTAAAAATGTTTATTTGGACAAAAGTGAAAGGGACTTAAAACAATCAAGGTCTAAAATGGCAATGTCCATTTAAATATAAGTGGTTAATAAACACTTATTAATATAAGTTGGTGGAAAACATAGGGTAGAGTGAAGTCTACGCAATGAAAAATGGCACAACTGAGGAACAAAGCTTTTGGATTATTCTAAAAGTAGTACTGACGGCACCAATGAAGTCAAAAGTAACACCCAAAAAGCAAAAAAATAAAAAATAATAAATATAAATAAAAAACTAAACAAATAAAATCTCTCTGCCCCTCAAAAAAATCCCAAAACTGAAAATAACAAAATATAATTTCATTAAACAATGTTTGTTATCCCTACAGACAGAAAAACATATAAACAAGTCCATTGTGAGTGAAAATTTTGTTTTTTGATGGTTCAGTTCCTCCTTGACTTAAAAATATAAGAAAAAACAAAGATAAAGAAAAATGAAAGGAATAAAAAGAAAGAACACAAAATGAAAGTGTTTCTACAAAAAAAAAATCAGAGTGACTTAAAGCTTAAATGCTACATTGCACAGATTAGTCGGGAGATAAACTTGTACTAAAATGGAAGCTCAAATAACAGTCTTCTTTAAGGTATGTAGGAATAGGAGATAGTTAAGATGGATAGTCAGCAGCCCCAACCCTGAGGTTTGGGGCCCTTGCTCTACAAAACTGCTAGAAACTATAGAGGATGTTACAGTCTCAGCATATAAAAGGTTGTTAGGGCAAGGATCCAGTGCTGGTGTGAAAGCAGAACTCTGAATAGGGATATTGACAAGAAGAGGATTTGCATGTGCTATAATCCATGAGGCCAACCAGGGGTAGATTCCATGGGTATAACTGGGTAATTGACTGGAATGGCTTGTCTGAATAGGTGTAAGTTGATTTGAAATGATGGAGAATAAAGCACTGCTGAGAACCTATTGCAGGATATGAATAAAGGCGGGAGCTGGTGCCAGAAAGCAGGAATTAAGCCTCCTGAAAACCAAACATGTGTGACCATGTACCAGGAGTGAATCCAGATACAGAAGCCAAAACAAGATCAACAAGGAACAGCTGTCAACTATAGTAAACTCCGGTAGGAAAAAGGAGCCAGAAAACAATGAAGTCAGATTAAGGAACTCTGGAGGTAGAGTTAAGATACTCCCCAAAAATGTACCTTAAAATACTAAAGAGAACTCTGTATACTTCTATATTTATGCCCTTTCATTCAATATGTTTGTTTTAATTATCTATTTAGACTTATGATTTGGGTCTGGGTATCACGCCACCGTAGTAATTTCTAGTAGATGGAACCTGATTTAGAGCTCACATTCTCCAAAATTGGTTCAGAAACTCAATAGTATTTATCTTACAAACTAACATCATCATGTTTCATGTGTGGAAAAGATTGGGAAATCAGGCCGATGATAATACAAATATACAACAAAATTATTTTGAAATCTCTATCAGATTAGTACTTTCCTACCTTGAAGTAAATAAACAGGTGACTCACATTGCCAAAGATGGTTGATTTGGTTATAATGATGCTATATATGATGATACTATATATGTGATATGTGGCAGTAATTTGCACAGGTCAAGCAAAAAATATGTGATAAAAACAGTTTGGAATAAAAGACTTTCCTCTTTTCATGGAATTGAGTCAACTTCCTTTTTGCATTGTAAATCACCCAGGCAACTGAGTCCTCATTCATTCCCCTATGGCCTTGTCTTTTCTATATTGGCAGCCAGTTAAGATCCTTTGGCCCACAAAATATATCTCATAATACTGAACTTAATAACATTTGAGTAAAGCATCTTATGTAGGATGGTATTCTACATAACTCTTTTCAAGTTACTTACTATTTGATTTTTTTTTTTCTTTGGTAAAGTATAATTTTTATGAAGGTTGTGAGCAAATGAATATAAATACTTGAGTACATGAAACATGTGAAGCCAGTAATAAATGCTAGTCAGTAGTAGTAACAGAAGTAGGAACTGCAATAGTATTAAGATTGAAAGATTTAGACTTCTGGCCAAGATGGAGGCATAGGTGGACACACTGTGCCTCCTCGCACAACCAAGATAGGGACAACAATAATTTAGAAATAGAATAACAACCAAAACTGACAGGAAATTGAACTGTATGGAAGTTGGACAAATAAGAAGTTAAAATAGACCCGTTCATCCAGACCGGTAGGAGGGGCAGAGTCGGGCAGCAGGGCGCGGTCAAGGCATGGAGAGCAGAGAGCATTGGGACCTGGACAGTAAGGCATCCGGGGTGTGCAAGACCACAGCGGGTGGACCCTGAGCTCGCAAGTGGCAGCTGGCAGACCCCGGCTGAAGGGTGGAAACCAGCAGATCCAGTGAGGTGGCGATTGTGAAGCAAGGCACTGTGTGCAACCCAGGATCACAGGGCTGGGAAATAGAGCCTTGGGGCACTGATTGAAAACACCTGTGGGGGTTGAGGCACAGGGAGATACTCCCAGCCTCGCAGGAGATGTCCTTGGAAAGTCCCATGGGGTGCACAAGCCCACCCACACGGAAATTGGCACCAGAGGGGCCCAGTTTTCTTGGCAGGGGAAGCAGAGGAAGGGACTGAGGTCCGACGGAGAGCAGAGCAAGTGCCATTGTTCCCTCTCGGACCCTGCCCCCACATACAACATCACAACCCAGTGACTGGGGTGCTCTGCCCAGGTGAACACCTAAGGCTTTGCCTCTCACACTAACAGGTGCAACCAGACCAAAGAAAAAAAAAGGATGACTCAAACAGAATGAAAGCCCCACAACCGGTACTTTTAAGTGACTGAGAGATAGCCAACCTGTCAGATGCACAATTCAAAGCACTGGTGATCAGGATGCTCACAGGATTGGTTGATTTTGGTCACAAATTAGATGAAAAATGCAGGCTACAATAAGAGAAATGAAGGAAAATGCACAGGGAACCAATAGCGATGGGAAGGAAACTGGGACTCAAAACAATAGAGAGGACCAGAAGGAAGAAAGAAACAACCAAACAGAAAAGGGTGGAGAAATAAGAATTCAAAAAATTGAAGAGAAGCTTAGGAACCTCTGGGACATCTTTAAATGTTCCAACATCATAATTACATTAGCTAAGGTAAAAATGAAGGGGAGAATCCTAGAAGTAGCAATAGATAAGGAAACAGTAACCTACAAAGGAGTTCCCATCAGACTGTCAGCTGATTTTTCAAAAGAGACCTTACAGGCAAGAACGGGCTGGAAAGAATTATTCCAAGTCATGAAAGGCAAGGACCTACATCCCAGATTGCTCTATCCAGCAAAGCTTTCATTTAGAATGGTAAAGCAGATAAAGTGATTCCTGGATAAGGTCAAGTTAAAGGAGTTCATCATCACCAAGTCCTTATTTTATGAAATATTAAAGAGACGTATCTAAGGAAAACAAGATAAAAAACATGTATCGTAAAATGACAGCAAACTCACAATTATTAACAACCACACCTAAAACAAAAACAAAAAGGAGCTAAGCAAACTACTAGAACAGGAACAGAACCACAGAAATGGAGATCACATGGAGGGTTAGCAACAGGGAAGTGGGAGGAGGAGAGAGGGGGGAAAGGTACGCAGAATAAGTAGCATGGATGGTAGGTAGAAAATAGACAGGGGGAGGGCAAGAACAGCATGGGAAATGTAGAAACCAGAGAATTTATGACACATGGACATGAACTAAAGGGGGGAAATGTGGGTGGCAAAGGGTGTGCAGGGTGGAGGGGAATGAAGGGGGGATAATGGGACAACTATAAAAGCACAATCAATAAAATATATTTAAAAACAAACATTGAAATATTTAGCCAATAAAACCTATAAAATCAATTAAATTTAAATTGCAGATAAACAAGGGATTTCTTTTGGCATAAGTGTATCCCAAATATTCATGGTTGGTTATAGTGTCATTGATACATTTTATAATTATTATACTAAAAATTTCACTAAGAGATTATTTATTTTTTACCTGATTTCAAATTTAATCAGATGGCCTCTCTTTTATTTGATAGCTAGGTAGCAGTAAAGAACACCCCATCAAATTCCTGAATTTTACTGATTTCAATGGAACCCAGAAAAGATGAGCACATAATTACTTTTTTTAATAATGTAAGATAGTAACATAATTCCTAGATAAGTAACAAGAGTATAAGAAAAATTCACATACTGAAAGTCATAACTATGGATCAGAAAATAAACTTTACCATCACATTCCCTTTTTCCTGAACTTTGGTTTTCATTGTTTCAAATGACACTATTATATAAAGTCTACTCGCGATGAGCTGTGCTAGGTAGATTCCATCACTTCCTTTAACACCTTTAATTTCTTTTTTTTTATAGTGAGTTAGAGTTTTATTTTATTTGCTGTTGTTCAAGCACAACTGTCTTCATTTTCACCCCACCATACCCCTTGCTCTACCCATCCCTGCCTCCCACCCTCAAAGGGGGCTCAAACCCACCCCCTTTGGGTTTATCCTTGTGTTCTTCATACATGTTCCTTGATGGCCCCTCCATTATTCCCTATTATCCCTCTCTGCCCTCCTCTCTGGTTACTTTCACACCTTTAGTTTCACTGAGGGGTCAAGAAGTTTCAGGGTTAAGTATACCTCAGTTTCATTATTACATATGTTTGCACATTATAACTTTGACCCCTCCCCCTCTCTAGCATAGTAGAGAAAGATTATATTGACACAGTATTAAAACTCTGAATATAAAGATAGTGTAAATAGATACCCTAGAGAAAGAGGCAATCAGTGGCAGGTTTGGGTCACTTCTTGGCCTCATTCTAACTCTTGCTAGAATTTGTTCAATACATATTTTCAGTTCATATTTAGTAGGAATATTCATATAAACTTTACTCAGGTGATCATTTTGAAAATTGGTGCCAATCTGTATAGACATTCAAAAGGAGAAAGGCCACTATTATCATATCTTGAAAGGATGTTTGAGATATAGATATATTTTAAGGTAATTTGCCTTAAACCAATATAAAAATTCAAATGGATGCAAATAGAGTCAAATATTGAAAAACACTATGATAGACAAAACAGAGTTATTTCAGTTAAAATCTATTCACAAGATATTTACAAAGGAAACATAAAGTCAGCTTGTGTCAGGTTATTAAAGGAATCTAGATTGTCACTGTTATTACTAGAAGATAAAAACATGGAAGTCATGTTTATACATAAATGTTACTTTAAATTGTGTAAAATAAACTGGTTGTTGATGAAAACCAGACTCTTCCATGAAACTGTGAAAAAAGTGTTTTGATGACCCATGTATGGGAGACTGTGGTGTGGCAAGGTTTTTTTGTGGAAATCTGCCCCTGGGTTTCCAATTTCCCATTTCCCTCCATTGCACCATGGAAAAAGTCCAGCGTTGTTTTCAGCAAGGCCAAAACAAAGGATAGTGTCCAGAATTTCTGCTTCATATTAAATCCCAGTCCTTTGGATCCTGTTGCTGGCTGCTAAGTGGTGCCAGTCCCTATCCTCATAGCTTAGCTTGTTTCCAGCAGCTCTGGTAGTGCTGTTGTATCCAGGCAGGTTTTGGAGCTTGTTCAGCTGCTCACCATGTAGCTACTAAGGCCACATGTCTGTGGAGAGAGAACGTGCCAGTGCACTGGACAAGCATGTGTCAGAGAGAGAGAGGAGAGGAGAGAAGAGAGGGAGGGCTTCTCTGTTCCTTTGGGGTTATAACCAGGACCCTTTTCAAAATAACCGATTAACTTCCCGAGCTTTTGCAACCTTATGAAGTTGGGTCCACCACCTAGTTAGACTGACAGGTCTCTATGGTCAAGCACCTCCCCCTCTGCTCCTCAACAATCTGGTACTGGAGGTTGAGCAGTGCTCCTGCGGAGATTTCCTCTGCTCCTAGATTTCAGTCTTCTCTGCATCAGTCCCCTAGAGTGTGTGAATGAGTCTGTAAATGCTGTAGCTTCCTGGCTAAACAGGCGGGCTTGTGTTCCCCAGTTTATTAAGCTCAATGTTCAATTCACTTTGCTCTTTTTTTTAATTGATAATTAGCTATTTATGGTAACAAAAGTATTCACTTATTTCTGAGATTCAATATAATTCTCTAAAGCCAGATTCAAGTTATTAAAATAAAAGTACAATTCAACACTTTTTAAAATGTGAAGCCTGTATAAAAAATCAGTCATTTATATACAGCAATCTTATTCCAATATGATTTAGACACAGACATACCCAGAAGTTTAATTTTCATTTATTTTATTTTGTTAAATATATCCAAAATATAACTATATGTGTTATGTGGTAGGGGACTCAAGAGTTGAAAAATTTTAGTTTAAAATAAAAAGGTATAAGCTTAGCAAGTAATGTACATGGTAAAGTTTTTGTTTCAGAAACTACAGATAAGGTCTATTCCTAGGAAAACAGTCGACCTCATGGCGCACTGCTAAAGATTACTGCCTGGGGGCAACTGGAGGCATCCAGACCTTTGTGTTCCAGGGAGAGACAGTTGACCACAGCCCCTGGAACAGCTAACTGCCCAGGATAGGAATGTTACAGCTTCTATCACCTAATCCTCCCTGAATCTCAAAACCCTCACCTCACCTTGTTTATTCCCTGGTATAAAAACATTGGCCTGGAAAGAAAAGACAAGATGGTTTGTTAGGTTGTGAACCCATCATCTTCTCAGATCTCCAGCCATCTGAATATAGGGCCCATAAAGATTCAATCCCTGTCATTCCTTATTGTGTTTGGTAGCAACAAACAGCCTGAACGCCGGTGTCTTTTCCAGTTTCATATATATGTGTTATTGTGTATATGTACTTTATATGTACATAATGTGTCTTATATAACCAGTTTTTTGTACATAATAATTACACTTATCTTTGTATAATGTATTATCACTAATGTCATTATCATTTACATACAATACATACTTACAAAAATAGGAAATGAATGAATGATAATTAGAATGCATTTAAATATTTTCCCAGACATTACTTTTTCCAAATTCTCAGATATTTCTTTTCCTAAATAAATGATTCAACTCAAGATGCTGAAATACGTAATTTGCACCAGGTATTAAAATAGCCATTTTTTTTTTTTTTTTTTGTCCTGGCTGGTGTGGCTGAATGGATTCAGTGAGGCTAGAGAACCAAAGGATTGCTGGATAAATTCTCCATCAGGGCACATGCGTGGGTTGTTTGCCAGGGCCCCAGTAGGGAGCACTTGAGAGGCAATACACATTGCTATATCTCTCCCTTTCTACCTCCCTCCTTCCCTCTGTCTCTAAAAAGAAATACATACAATATTTTAAAAATAGCCATTTTTCTACTTAGAGAATAAAATCCAGTGATGAACTTTGGGTATTTCTTTCATACATTTACTTTTGCATAGGATATTTAAAATTGACTTGCCAAGGTTTTTTTTTTTAATAATCTCATTGTTTTATTAGGCTAGATTGAATTTACAGATAAACACTGAGTATGGTTATTTACATTTTTTTTTTCTGAACTAAAAGACATGAAGCCTCTCTCAATTTTCTTCTTATACAAATTGGTGTATGAAGCTGAGTGAAAATTTCTGTAATATTATTTTAATGTAGTTGGCAGATTTATTTTAGCTGCTTTATTAACTTATTTTATTTTAAACTGGTAATAGCTAAGATACAAGAAGGGACCCCTCAAAATGGAATTATCTTCTGGAGGGCAGGCCCCTTGTAGTATAGGCTTTCCCCACTAGATAAGAGTTCAAGGAACCCATCTGTATCAGTGTACTAGCTGGCGTTGCTGTGAGAGGCTGCATTTGGTTTCAATGTATTTTTTAAGGCTTTTTTTGGCACATTTTCCCACTTCTGGAAGGGTTTTTTATGAGCTTACCTGCCCACATCATGCTGAGTGTTCAACAGTTTTTGACCAAAACCAGCCTGGCCCCTGTGCCCCACCCACCCTATTCACCTGATCTTGACTCTCCTTTTTTTGTTTCTCTGGATGAAAAAAATCCTCCAAGGGAAACATTTTGCCAAGGTGGAAGAGGTGAAACAAAGAAACAACAGAAGCACTAAAAAGCAATGAAATTGACAAGTTAAAAAGCTGTTTTGAGGAGTGGAATAAACGTCTCAATAGTTGTATTACATCAAATAGAAAACACTTTGAAGGTGACTGAAGTTGAAACATGTGAGAACAAATAAGCATTTTTAAAAAATAAATTCTGGGCTTTTGGGGGGGTCCTACTCATATATGTAGAAAATGCATAAAATTTAATTTTTCTTGTCCACTTGAATGAAATCTCTTACTTTAAATGCTATATATTTTTTTCATTTGGTTATTCTAAAAATTTTAAAAAGGTATTTTATTAAATATAAATAGTGTAAGTTTGTTTTTTCTCATTAAATGCAAATGGTATTTTATCTCTTCCATAATAAAAACAAGATGAATCTATTCTATTAGGTAATTAAATAGAAAAAGTGAAATTTAGTTGTATTTTAGAAATGGAATTTATTTCAATAGATTTTATGTAGCTCTTTAATATCCTAAATCATCCTCAAAAAGTTCTATTGAATTTTCTTGTAACACATTTCAAAAAGAAGTATCCAACTGCATCCTTAATCTAATTCCAATGTGCCTTGAACAGGTCTTTTAAAGGAGTCTAGAGAATTTTGTGAATAACTGTAAGAATTTCAAGAAGACAATTCAAGCTATTTTGTATTTTTAGTTGAATATCATATGGAGTGAGAGCTGTAGATACAATGCAACATTAGCTTTTTCAAGAGCTATGTATATAGTGCATTTCTTTTTAGTCCAGTATACTCTCATAAACAAATAATTGCCATAAAATCATAGCCTTCAAATGACCTACTCTTGCTTAGGCATTATCAAAATATATTACTACTTACTCACCCAAAACAGAATGTGCATATTTCTTATGCACATTTTATTTTTACTGAACTATATTTACATTTAAAAGAAACATAATGTGGTTTCCTTTCATGTAGAGGAAAGAACTCTTACCCCAGAACAATTTTGCAAAATAACTGCTTCTGCTGTTAGAACAGGTGAAGTTTGTGAATGGTTTTACAATCTTCTGCATCAGTTATTTTATATATCTTTCCAGGATCTAAAGTAATACAGGAAAATTACTCCAACCCACTGGTCTGTGTTCTCCACTGGTATTGATTTCTTTCTTGGCAAAGAAAAGAGAGTGCGTCTTACAACTTGAATGCTCTAAAAATCATTTCCACAAAAATATTGTAGAACTTTTGAAATATTGTAGAACTTTTGAAAGAGCATTGTTAGCATAAGGATTCCCTCGAAGCATATATTCATTTTGAAGGAATATGGGAAATTTCTTATATGAATGTTGTCTTAGAAAACCAGAACTGCTATAAGAAAGCAGCATAGACAAGATAGCTTAAACAAAAAATATTTATTTCCCACAGTTCTTGAGGCTGGGAAATCCAAGATTAAGTTGCTGGATCATTTGTTTCCTGGTGAAAGCCTGCTTCCTGGTTTTTGTGTTCTAATGGAAAGAACTCTGGTGTCTTCTGCTTCTTGTAAGGACTCTATTTCCATTATGGTGTACTTACTGAGATGATTTTATCTAAACCTAATTACTTCCTAAAGCCCTACCACTATATACAAACACACTGGGGATTTAAGGATTCAATGTAAACAGTTTGGTAGGAACAAGCAATTCAGTTTATAGTAAATGTTAAAAAATATTAAAATTTTTAGAATATTAAATATCATGTAAATTCTTGGCATGTGATATTTAATTATTTTGATAGTGATAATTTTCAGGTGAGAAAATATCATTGCTTGAACTCATTTTATTAAATAACAAATAACTTTTTTATTAAAAATTAATATTCATGGTTGAACATATAGGTAAGCAAAGGGATAACTTAAAGTCACCTGGAAATAAATAATATCATATCTTGTTTTACAGAATTTTACACCTTCACACAAGTTGCATTTCTGGTTTCTTTATAACTTAATCTTCATGTAACTTATGACATTACACACTTTATAAAAGTATTGCTTTTGATGAGTTAATGCTATACCATTATTCAGAGGTTTCAGTGATTACATGAATACTGCTTGACCATTTGTATTTCCTTTGTTGATACAAATGATTTAGTGAATGAAACTCAGTTAAAAATTGTCTTAAAAGTTGACTTGGTTTTTATTATAAAGAAACTCTGAGTGATGTTGGACAAAAACATTTCATTTGGCAGCTTATTCACACATTGGCTAGTATTGTTTGTATTTATAGAAAATGTCCAGACACACCTGGTAAAATTAGAGCATCAATAATGTCCAGAAATTAGAACTCCCTCCCGCACCTCAATATCTATGGATGTGCATTTATGCATTTCAAGCTAAGAGTATATATTGTTAATAATTGTGATAAAACAATGAACATTTATCTGAATTTAGATTAATAGAAGAAAGCAAAACATAGTTCAGTGATTGCATCACTTATTGTGCTTTTCCTCTAAATAAATAAAAGGTGTTCACTATGATATTCAACATCGGGGCATCGTCTTAACTTATCTCATGTTACCATTCCTAGAGAGTCACCCTCTTCTCTGTCTGCTGTACTTGATCTACTGAGTATAACTTAAAAAGTATTTAAACATTGTCTTCCTATGTGTCACCGAAGAGACAATATTACCTTGAGGATTACAAATCTATGCCAATTGGAAGAACAACCAACCATCAACAACCAAATGTCTCTTGTTAACTAAGCCCTCAAATGTACACAGAAAATATATTATTGCTAGGCAGCTGTCCACAACTCACCAAATCCTTCCTTGAAAACACTAAAATTCTAGGCAATTTAATAAAGCTATTCATGGTTGACATAATCAAACTTCCAATTTTAGGGAATATGATTGAGATAGCATACATAATTACCCAAACATTGTGTGTCTCCTAAGTGGCAAAACAAGGATGTGAATCCAAACTTTAGATAATTTTAACACTCTTTCTCTAGAGGTGAGATCTGTGTCACCACCCTTGCAGTTGAGCAGGTTTTGTTAGGACTGAGCTGAGTAACAATATGGCACAAGGGACTCTCTGCTAGATAGGCAGACCTGGTTCTCCCTTGGAACCCTACCACCATTTTGTGAGAAAGCACTAGCAGCCTATCATAGACTCATGGGGACAGAGACCTTGTCCTGGGCCTACTGAGAGTGTCACTCCAGCAGACAGTTACCAGCCACACAGAGCAGGAAAGTTCAGAGGAACATTTGGGCTCCAGTAAAGCAGTGGACCCAGTAGAGCTGGCTGAGTGGAATTGATGACACAAAATCATGAGTCAAACCAAACATGTGTTTAATGTCACTAAGTTATAATTTCTAATTCAGCAATACAAAACTGTAAGTAGAACTCATGCTTTGAAGAGAATGCTCTGCTTAAATATATGCTTTTGAAAACAGAAACACTTTAAAAATTTTCCTTATAGTTACAGTTAGGGATTCTGATAGCATTTCCACACATGAAAATAAAATAAGTGTAATTTACCAATTTAATTTTAAGAGAAATCTTCAAATTCATATTCACAATAAGGGAAAATGAAGTTTATAATGTATGAATGCTAATTATTTGATAAATCTATTTAAACTTTTTCACATGTCCATTTATTATGTTCTACATAAAAGCAATAATATAATTTAAATGCATTTGGCATATACACCTTTATAGCATTTTGTGATGATCAATTATGTCACTAGCTATGCATGATTTCACTTGAGATGCATGAACAGCCTTATATATTCTTGCCAACTTCTTAAGACATATACACATTAAAGAACAAAATGACTCCAAGTGGTTGCACTCTCTAGTTTAAATGCATATTTATAAATGACACAGCTAAGATGTACTTAAATAATAGAACTATGAAATATTTTATATAGTTTTATTAAAATATGATGAAATAAAATGGAATAAAGTGATAATATTTCTGCAGCATTTTCTTTTCTATGGTGAGACACAGACAGTAATTATATTAATAATAAACCAGGTTGCATTGGGAAATAATACTATTGTTAAAATTAATAAAATAATAGCAGCTGATATGCAATAAGCAATCAATACACAAATTAAATTTTTCTTTAAATCTCTGTTGTATCAAACATACTCTCTATATTAAAGAAATCTCTATAATAAAGAAATCTCTACATTAAATCAAACATACTAAACAGATAGTAATGATGTAGATGAAAAACCAATCTTGATGTGGCAATTTGCTCTAAGGCCCACAGGGAGTATGCAAAACACATAATATTTGAATGAAATCTCTGTCCTTATGTTAATTTAGGGTCTGCCCATTACTTATGCAGCCAATGATAAAGACAAGCAACTTCCTTCAGTATGGGCTCAAAGCTTCAGCCCATCTCTGCTTTTTCACTCCCTCTGTCTTACATACTTTTCATTCATTCCTTCCTGTTTCTCAAATGGTAATTTCTTTGTCTGGAGTGCTCTTCTCCTTGCTCTTCAAACAATCATTACCCATCTCATCTCTCTAAATGTCATTCCTGTTTCCCACAGTACTGGCTAGGGCACAGAGTGTGAGGTACAGAGCATAACTAATTTTTTTAATTACTTAAAAACTTCATTTCATTTCTCTTTTCTACTGGACATTATCATGTTATTATAAAATAAACATTTATTTTACAAGTACAAATTTAATCAAATTACTTTTATGTTTATGAAAAATGCTTCTGTAGGCCCACCAGCTGGGAGTTGAAAATTGGTTTATATTAACTTCATAGTTCCTAATTTCACAGACACTTGTCCTCCCAGCACTGTAAAATCTTCTTTTCCACTGAAACACAGCAACTCACATCAATATACACAAACAGAAAATTCCTCTGGAGTGTCTCTAGAAGGTCCCATGTGTGTTTTTAAATAAGTCTTGCTTGCTATTTTGTCACATCCTTCAAGTTGGTTCTCTGCTGCTCTCAAAACAACTTGAATAATTTTCATAATTGCCAACATTGATAAACCTGAGTGCATTTCTGGGTTGTAACTCCAAAATATTCTAGACTTGCTGTTACTGATATTTACTAAAACATCAAGACATTGCTGGAAATCTCATATTTTGTACCATGCAAGTAATGTGATGAATGGCTTTCTCCTTAAGTTTGAGTTATAATATGCTCTGTAGGGCAGAGCTATTCTTATTTCCTAATACTGCATATTGGCAAGGAGAGAAATGTATATCACTTTATACCAAAGGCTCAAATGCTAGCCCATTGGGTTGCATCAAAGAATCAACACAAAATTATTCTCATAATTTATTTTCAGTCTAACACACACATTCATTTAATAAATTGTCTTCTTGATTTTCTCTTTATGGGATGTTTAAATTTATATATAAAAATAATATATTTAACTGTAATAAAAGGTATGTAAACTCAATATCTAATCTCAAGTAACATTTTTGTGTAAACTCTCATACACACACACATACACTTTTCTTTCCCTCCAAAAATGCCTTCATTTATGTTAATAAATTATTTTAATCATTTTTCTTGTTATTCTTTTATATTTGTCCCAATTGTCCCCCCTTTGCTCTCCTCTGCCAATCCCACTCCCTACCCCACAGTCGTAATGGACATGTTTTAATAGATCATGAAAATGCATATCATGATTAGTAATGTAAACAAATATTGTTCTCCATAGACATTCATAGTATTTAAATGTTTAAACTTGGCCACATTTTGCTTCCTAGTAAATTACATTGTAATAAAAACTGTAGTCATGTATGTATATGTAAGCATGTTTATGTGTCTGTGTATGTAATGAAGCCAAAGATAAGCTGTATGAAAGGGGCAGAAAGTCAGAATTTACAGTAAGTTTGTATATAAAGAAGAATTGATAGTTATGGGCAAAAGAACTGGAAGGTTTAAAAACTTAAAAATGTCTCCTTCCCTTGAGAAGGAGAAAATTTAAAAAATATTTGCTTTGATTTATAATTGGAAACATTTGATGTACTTTCAGAGGAGAAGTATTATAAACTTTAATTTAATGTGTGACTGATTTTGATTTTTTTGAAATGCCATCGTGTATTCATTACATTGTATCTTATATTTCCTTGTCTTTTTACATAAGTCAGTGGCCAAAGTGGAACTCACTACTCAGCAGGAGCATGATTCAAGTTCACTGTGATGTTATGCTTCATATGTGATATCCAGTTATTTACCATGACCATATAATTTTAGAAGCATGTGCTAAATGATAAAATCAACCTTGACAAAATGAATATACTTAATAAATTTTAATGCAATATCATTGATGACAATAATTCATTAAAAACAACTACCGATTAATTAAAAAAACCTTTACTAAATTATATCTTTAATAATCTTTTTGCAGTATAATTTAATATTTTACAAATAAGAATTAATACATTTTATAAAATCGGTATACTTTTGCACTGTCAAGGACCAAGAAGCAAGTACATGAGTGCTATGAAAGCATGCTGGGGTTTTCTTCAGCCCAGTCTTTAATGCATATTCCATTACTGAAGATTATTTCTGTTGATACTAAGACCTGCTCAATATTTCAGTTTCCAAAGACAGTTGATATATCTAATAAATATTAAATCAATACTATTTATTGAAGAACAAGAAATGGTTGTCCACATTTATGGATTTGTGTTATATATTACTTTTAAACTCTACTCCTGGTTAGTAATTGCCTGTCCCAAATAACGAAATACAAACATGAAAGGAGAAATCAATGGTTTTGTGTCTTAAATAAATCTTAGGTCTCACCAAAATGTTGTCCATGAGATTTATAGAATTTTATGCTCTACATCTGGACACCATGGCAATGGTCAGCTAAGCTGAATCCTTTATATGCGAAGACAGTGACTGGAACAGAAGAGCAAGAGGTGTGATGCAGAAGAGACCTTACTTTCTAGCTTTGCTTTATTAACTGATTTATCTCAGTAGAAACAGTAAGTGCAGAGCCATGTCACACCTCTATCTCTACTTCCAGGTTTATCATTGTCCTCATTCTACCGGGCTGTATAAGAAACATATCATATCAGTCAGAGCATGGTCAGTTATTTCTGAGAAATTTACATGCACGCACACATGTACATGCACGCAACTCAACACACGTGAACATGTGCATGTATTTACACACATATGCACATGTACACACACAGAAAACAATAGCCAAAAAGAAGTCTCTCCACCATAAGTCTTGTGCAAAAAAAAAAAAAGTAACTACCACTATCTAAATAATATTCATTGCTAGTAAAAGGAAGGGAAAAAATTGAATGCTTTTTAATAGTGAGCTATATGTTATAGCATTTGTTAATACAAAATTATATAAAAACAGTCCTATGAGAATAAATCAAAGGCTATGTATAAGAATTATTTTTTCTTTAATTATTAGATTCTAGTTTTGTTAAGATTTATTGAAATATTTATTGTGTCTGATAGCAGAATAGCATCCTTTAAATTTTTGCTTTATTTTCAATGCTGTCAGCAGTCTCTAATGGAACTAAAATTTACCAACACTGATAAACCATAATATAATAATTTATATGCAATAAAAAATCACAAGACATATTAAGAGACTCAGTATTTACACAGAAGGGGTCCATGTAGGAAATTATACATAACAGGGACTTTATTGGTGTATATTTTCTCAGCACCAACCTTCTTGGTGTTCCTTTTTATTCATTCAGACTCTGGATCCCACTCTGAGACTCAGGGTCAACTCTAGAGCATTTTGTTGCATCTGATGGTCACCCATATATCTATTAAACAAATTAGTGGATACAGATCATATCGCCAGAACAATGGTACAGTAGCAAACATGTCAGTGACAATCCCCGTAATCTCATCTCTTTGAAGAACATTGTACCAAGAGTACGCACATGCAATTTGATGAGGTACAGTATATAATGAGTTGAAAATAATTTTTTGATACTTGGCTGCTGACAGCCTTTAAGCCTCATCTCCCGTACTTCCATTTTGCCTCCCTTCCAGGCAAGCTGATAAGAAAGCCTAGGTCATCTCTGCTTGTACAAAGGTGATGGTTCCAGACTACACATTCCCTTTCCTTGGCATAGGAACCTCAGTCCAGTTTCACCCACGAAACTTTGTAAAAACATCAAGCCCATCTCCCATCCTTGCACCCTTAGTCCACTTTAAGTTTAGGAGGTTTACCATGCTATCCTCAGAGACCACAGTATGTGAGTAATAAAACTTTTCATACCTTCATGGTTTGTGTGTAAACCAGTAAAACTTTTCATGCCTTCATGGCTTGGTGTGTGATACTTGAGTCAAATTTTAGGTGAGGATCCATTCTTCTGTATAGCATGAAAACAGAGGGGTGTAAACCAGAAGATTCATCTGTCACATGCTGATTCATGGTGTGGACATTGAACTTGCTCTGGTGCCCACCCTTTTCTTAGGACTGCTTACTCAATTATGCTTTAAATTCCCATCAAATCCAAGCATTCTTTTAAAAAATTATTTCTTTGCTCAAGTTAGCCACAATATGTATAGCATGTATCTTTTCCTTATATACATTTCACTTAGTTAATGTTAAATTTGTTTTTTGCTCTTCTCTATGGCTTCAATTCTAAAGTTTATGTATTATTCTGTAATCAAAAAGAAAGCATTCATATATGGTAATATACATGTTTTAAATTTATTACTGTGCAATTGTGATGCTTAACTTCATTTGTCAACTGGGCTGGGCCACAGAGCACCAAGGTGGTGGTTAAACATTATTCTGAATGTGTCTATGAGGGTGTTTTGGATGAAATTAGTATTTGAATGAGACTGAATAATGCTGGTCACCCTTCCAAATGAGAGTGGGCCTCACCCATCAGTTGAAGGTCTAAACAAAATGAAAATGCTTACCTTTCTACCAGGAAGAGGGAAATGCCTGACTTCCTTCTGCTGAGATTATTTTTTCCTGCTTTATAATTCTAACTGAAACATTAGCTCTGCCTGAGTTTCCAGCCTACTCTCCGTCAAGTGGAATTTATCCTGGATCTCCAGTTTTTCCATCTGCAAACCTTGGAACAAATGAAGCTCCACATTGTGTGAGCCTATACTCACTGTTGGTAAATGTCTTTCCTATATTTTATTCACTATATTTCATATTTATTAAGTTAGCTTTACAAATAAGAGAATTATAGTTTTTTGAACCACTCATTTGCTGATGGGCACTTAGGTTGCATCCATCACTTGGCTATCTGAAATTGTGCTGCTATGCACATTGGGGTGCATAGGTTCTTTTGGATTGGTGTTTCAGGGCTCTTAGGGTGTAATCCCAGCAACAGAATTGTTGGGTCATAAGGCAGTTCCATTTTTAGTTTTCTGAGGAAATTTCATACTGTTTTCCACAGTGGCTGCACCAGTCTGCATACATTTACATAATGAAATTCTATGCAGCAGAGAGAAAGAAGGAGCTTATATCCCTTGCAACAGCATGGATGGAACTGGAGAGCATCATGCTAAGTGAAATAACCCAGGCGGTGAGGGACAAATGCCACATGATCTCACCTTTAATTGGAACATAATCAACAAAAGAAAAACACAAACAAAATATAATCAGAGTCATTGAAATTAAGAACAATCTAACAATAGCCAGAGGGGAGGGGGGAGGGAACAGTGCAGAGAAAATGCAGACAACTGTAACTGAACAACAACAGAATAATGTAAAATAAAAAAAAATAAAAGATATATATTAGCTAACTCTTAAAAAATAAGAGAATTAACAATTGATGAAAAATACTGCTATAAAATTAATTGACTCTGAGATAAAGTTATTTAAAGAATGAAGTCAAAAGAAGTAAAACCTAGATTTGAGTTTAGAAGTTCTGTATTACAGCATTCACTGTCTGATTCATGATGTTTAAATAAGATTTTTAAAAAGTATCTATTATATTTTTGAGATCCAAGTTCTTCAAAACTCCATTGAATATTAGTACACTAGGAACTTGTAGCTACAACCAAGGAATTGAGTCACTAGGGTTAGGTGTCCTGCTGGGGTAATGTTACAAGGACTGCATGTAAAAATCCATTGCCCCAAGGACTTGCTACTATATTTTCTTACAAGGACTACCATGTGATACTCTATACAAAAAATTAAATCCCAATACTAAACTTAACTGAAAAGTATTGGTATATTTATAGTTGTTCTTGTTGAAAGGTACTTATTTTAACTAAAGTGTTCCCTTGTCTTGCTTCTTCTCCCAATCCTTAGCTGTCACTGTGTTTCTACCCAATCAGGTGTTAAAACATGATCTCAGTTTTAAAGAATTACTGCTAAATTGTTTTAATATTGTACCACAAGAAAAAAAATCTTTAGAGGTTTTGCATCTCATTTGTATAGCTTTTCAATAAACTTTAGTCATTTGCATTTTTTAGAAGTAGACTGTTTTTACCCATAGAAACATAATGTTAGGTTTTTTATTTGGAATGATCAGAGTAATTACTGTTTTACTTATTGTCAATAATCATGTTTTATCTGCTACCTTATTTATTTGCTGTTTTCTCCAAATCTTACTATACTTTTCCTAAACAGCAGGCTTCAACATACACCTATGTATACTAATGATATACAACATAAATTATAAGAAATTTCAGTATGTAAACTCTGCAATCAGATCTAGCTCATTAACTGCTACACATCAATGTCATGACAAATGTGTTTCAAGAGCCAGCCCATATTTTCCTTGCCTCAGCAATCTGAAAACCTATGTGAAGATGAAGTCTTCATCACTGACCAAAAGTAAGAGCAGAGTGCCCTTGCTGACCCAACACATGTGGCTTCTGGGACATGCAGGTTGTTTGTGCTGCAACAGAGTTTGTCTAATCTTGGTTTATGCACATTTTTAGTTATCTTATACCTGATTTCATAATAGCACTGTGAGACAGAATCCACAAATATAAAAATGAATAAAATAACCTTTCTGCTTGGAAGGAGATAAAATATAGGGTAAAGAAAGCACATTTGTAGAATTGTTTTATTCTATAACAAAGTAAGAAGCATTGTAGAGGTATGTCCAGAGAATAGAGTCCAGGTAACTAAATGAAAACATTGCAGGGATATCTACATGAGGAAGCAATATTTGAATTACCTATGAAATAGGTAGAAATGTTTTCAGATGAAGAAGGGTGGAAGAACATTTTTAGCAATAACAATAATATAAGCATAATACCAACATTAGGTTGTGTTCAGATTATAAAATGTATATTGATGAGGATAAAGTATATGTGGTAAGGAGTCATGGTGATAGATCAGGATTTAGCTTATAAAATCTATAATAAAGAATTAAAAAACAAATTAATTCAACAATTATTAATCATTAGGGTATATTATTACACAGTTATGGGGATGGAAGAGTGCTGGGAACCACCCTGCCTGGTTTCAGAAGCTGTAACCACCACCAAGGCTAAGGCTGAGGGAGCGACCTTGGACCATAAGCCACCAAGGAGACAAAAGCTTATCTCCCTCACAGGGTCACCGCTTCTGCTCCTTTTACTTCATCCATAACTGGCCCCCAATGCTTGGTTGGTTAGTCAATGACGGGTAAGATTCCCCAAAGGGAGGAATGACCTAAGACAGGCACAATCATGTGGGAGGCCCCAGAGGAAGGACTTTGAGGGCTACAGCAAAGAGGGGTGATGGACCCTCACCCCTCGACTTTGACAAAGCCTGTGTCCTCATTGTCTGTGAGAAATCTCCTAATCTCTTGGCTGCCTTACTTCCCTTGCTGCACCTAAGCCTGAAACAATGACAGAGGGTGGTGCAGCCCTGTGCTAGAAAGGGCGGGTTCCCTGGGCGATCAGGCCTAAGAAAGAATATGTAAAATCCTGCGAAACCTGCTTTGTTTAGAACACTCTCAATTAAATGATAGGGTTCCAAACAAGAAGTAAGTTTGTTCCTCAAAGTTTTACAGCTCTTTAGCTATCTGACCCTTACTCAATTTGCCCTCAGAGTTCTTTGTTATCTATTGTTTGATCCTTACTGCCTGGCAATGATTAATGAGCTTTATCTGTATTCCTGTGCAAATAAACCCAATAAAAGGCCATTGAAGAAAAGACTCTTGGCCCTTCCTTCTTTGAGAGATCGGCTACCTTTCCTCCCCAAGCAGATCATGTCTTGGTAGACATATTCTCATCCATGGCAGCCAGGGGGGCCCTGCGGGCAGAGCCCCCCCCCAAAAGAGAAGTTAAGGAGATTAACTCCTTCTATAAAGTTACTGTTGACTATTAATGTTATTAGATACAAAATATGGTAGAGTAAGTTAGAAGTATGAGAAGGCTAATCAATTATTAGACACACAAAATGCTTTATTAGCTAATAATTTTTTTCTTGACTAAATGTTCCTTTTTTCCTAAATAACTCTTTTCTCATATGCAACACAAATCTCTCTGAAATCTTAAATTCATGGTAAATATTAAAGTTAAGAAAAGGTTATTTTTCTTTAATATGAGACTAGGTTTATTTTAATTTATTTCCAGCACCACACCAACTACTTATATAATATAGGTATATATATTTTTCTTATAAAATAAGAATATGTATTCTTATTTTTATCTGAATTTAATAATGAACCTCTTCCAAAAAGCTTTCTTATTTTCAAAATTTCCCATGTGAAGAAATCTCACACAAGGAACCCAGATTTGTCAAACTAAAATATTGTTTTCTCTAGGTGATTTCTCTGCCTAAATATTGAAATAAAACCAGTAACTACTGATTTTTCCAAATGTACATAGGAAGTTGAATAAAACAACAAAGTAGACAAATACAACCATAAAATAATTTTATAAATTTAAAATGGATGAAACTATAAAGAGAATGGCCTCAGACCACACCAGAATAAAATTAGATATCAGTAACAAAAGTGAAATTCTGAAAAATACATTAGTTGTTTAAAAATTAAGCAGCATTTGTATAAATAACCATTTTCAAACGTGAGTCATTACACTCCTCATTTGGCCCACAGCAAGAGAGATCCCCCGCCCACACCCAGGCACATCTGCCACATTCAAGTGCAGACAGACAAATCTACGTGTGTAGAAGATCAACCGAGTAAGAAACATTGTTGGAAACAAAAATATCTGTAGGAAGCACACAAGTTGGTATCTGATAAACATTAACAAACCTTTGTATAAATAGATTGGTTAAGCCAATCTAAATTTTAACTGATAGAATATTTGATCAAGTTTAATATATACACATACACATATCTTTCTAAGAAGATAAGCATTTTCTACCACAATTTAAAAATAAATGTTTTATTCTAAACCAAGTTTTTTCCCAAGTATTTTGAATAATTATAAATTTAATTCACCATACTAGGTAACTAAAAGAAAAAAATATCATCAAAATGTAAGGATAAAACAATCAATAAATTTCAACACCTATTTATTATATATACCCACAGCAAACTGGGAATAGAGATAAGCAATTTGTTTTGATAAAGAAAAATTTCCAAAACCTAAACAAAACTTAAAGAATGGTTTAGAGTATTCCATTAAAAATCAGAAATGAGGTATTATGATTACTTCCACTTGGCAGTGTACCTGAGGGCCCAGTCAACACAGACAAAAGAAGAGCTTGGATTTATTAACCTCCTGGAAGATTTTTAAAGAAAGAAATTGATTCCTTAAGGAATAGATATGATTAGAACTTAAATTGTTTTTTAGGAATTTTAGTTGAATGTCATCTTTCTTAACATCCAGCACTATACATTCTTTAGGGGAAAAAAAGAAAAAAGCTGGAAAGTTTACAGTTTTTGTAATGCTTTGTATTTAATTTTCCATATTTAAAATTATTATTAGGATGTGATGGGCTAATAACATCACATGTTTCAAGCACATACTTCTATAATATATGATCTGTATATTACATAGTGTGCCCACCACCCTAAGTCAAGTCATCTCATTAATGGGCTCACCCAAACTGTAAGCAAGCAGACCAGGGCCTGTCCACGTATTGCCTTGGTACAAGACTCAACAATCAATGCTGGAAGAAGCAGATCTTTATTTACAACATTCCAACCCTGGGGGAGCCTAGAGCATTCACGCTCTGAACCCTGTTTTTCCATGAGACCCAGCACTTCCAGTGTTCCCCACTGAGCTATGAGCCAGAAATATCCCTGAAAGTTTCCCATGTTCTTAAGCAAGCTGTTCAAATAGTTCTCCAGTTCGTCCAGAAGGCACCAAAGTCCCCATCCTCATGCAGCAGCTATCTCCTTCAGGATCTGGGATGCGTATTCATCAGCTCCATTTAATGGTCCACAAAAGCATGTTTTGTGTTACTCTGGATTATTGTGAAACTCAGAAAAGGCACAGGTCTTAAAGTCCAGGTAAAATCCAGGTGCAGCAGATCAGGATCTTTCAAGGAAGTCCTTTGCAGCTCTGGAGTCAACTACAGTAGGTGCAATTACAGTGGCAGCACCTTCCCTCTTATTAACCCAGGTTGCATGCCCTCCTTTCTCACTATAAACTGTATAGCTGCTTGCTTACTTCTCCCTTCTCATTGCTCCCTCCTGCACCCTTTCAAACATCATGGCCAAGAGAACCAGAATGGCTGCCACCCTTGAATTTAAATCCTCACCTTGCTACTCCTCCATAACCCTATTTACAGCTCCTCCTACAACTGGCTACATCTGCCCTTTCCTGTATCTTGTGCCTATCTCCACTGCCATCTTTAATCCTGGCAGGCATGGCCTGGTGACACAGAGGTAACCATTTCCAAGCTCTCACACAGGGGCTGTAATCGTGGAACTGCCTCCCAGCTACACTGCAGGTTAAAGTTATGCCCATCTCCCTGGCTCTGAGCATGCAATGCATAGCTATATAGCATGATTAGGAAGCTAGCCAAGTTGCCATAATTATGCACAGTAACTTTCAATTGCCCTGTTCCACTTCTCCCTCCCCCAAGCTAGGTTTACGGGGAATATCCTCTACATTCCCTGTAACAACCTCCCATTATCATATGTTAAACCCTGTTTACCCTTAACTACCTCTCCACATCCTTTCCCTATGGTAATTACCATGCTGTTGTCTGTGTCTATGAGTTTCAGGTTGTTTTTAATTGTTTGTTCATTTGTTGCATTTAGTTTTATATCTCACATATGAATGAAATCACATGGTTCTTAACTTTTTCTGCTTGACTTGTTTCCCTTAGTGCGATATTCTCAAGATCCATTCATTTGTCACAAATGGCAGTATTTCATCTTTCTTATGGCTGAGTAATATTCCATATATATATATTATCTATTCATCTATAGAAAGGCACTTTGTTGTTTTTTTCCCATATCTTGGCCATTATAAATACTACTGCAATGAACATGGGGCCATATACTTTTGTGCATAAATGTTTTCAAGATTTTTGGGTAGATACCTAGAGAAGGATTACTGGGTCATATATGATACATGAGGTCTGTCCAGGAAGTATTCAGCCATGTGATATGAAAAATTGAGACATTTATTGAAAGAGATGCCAGATACAAGAAACATTATACATAAGACAATGATGCCTCGATTCCCCACAGAGTAGTTACCTGGGACTATACACAGTTCTCCTAAATGCAGCAAGATGTTCTTCCTCTTCGGAAGCAGAGGCTGCAGAATGAATTTTTCTTTAACACATTTCAAACCAACATCCTGCATCAAATTATCAGACTCAGTAGTTTTTGGAAGTCCCCAATCAGCTTCTCTTTCCCACAGTGTTAGTTGCTGATCTGTGTTGATTGTGGCCCTTACGTGTTCAGCATTCTCAGGTGTTCTTGTTGCAGGCTTTCCAAAACATGGGTCACTTTCAACAGATTCCTGATCACCTTTGAAGCATCTTTGCCATACTTTTATTTGTACTGCACTCAACTCATTACATCATCCCCCAAAGGATTCTGAATTGTCTGAACAGTTTCTGCAGAAGAATGTTCAAGTTTATCACAAAATGTGATGCAGACTCATTGCTCTAGTCACTCAGTCATTTTGAATGTGACGGCCACACAGTACACATGCTCACTCAATGGGGTCTACTGCCCCCACTGACTAGTATGGTGAAACTGTCGTTATTCACACATGTGCATTCCAGTCCACTCTCCTTGGCTGCCTGATTACACTGATGTTGCACAAACCATTGATGTCATATTAACTCCGGATGGAATTTTTCTGGACAGACCTTGTCATATTCAAAATTATCTGAGGAATTCTCATACTGTTCCGATTGTAGCTTTACTAACTTACATTCCCAACAGCAATGAATGAGAGTTCCTTTATCTCTGCAACCTCACCAACACCTGTTATTACTTGTCTTGTTGATATCCATTCTAGTAGTATGAGGTGGTATCTCATTGTAGTTTTGATTTGCATGATTTGCATTTCCCAGCGGTTAATGAAGTTGAGTATATTTTCATACATTTGTTGTCAATTTGTATGTCTTCTTGGGAGAATGTCTAATCAGATTCTTTTTCCATTTTTAATTGATTTTTTTTTTTGCTTGATGTTGAGTTGTATAAGATCTGTATATATTTTGGATATTAAATTCTAGTTAAAGCTTTGTTTGCAAATAACTCCTCCCAATCAGTTGGTTTCCTTTTTGTTTTGTTTTTAGCCTTTGTTTTGTTCTGTTTGTTTGTTTGTTTGCTCTGCAGAAGTTTTTTAGTTTGATATAGTCTCATTCATTTACTTGTGCCTTTAATTCCCTTGCTTTCGGGGTCAAATCACGCAATGTTCTCTGCAACCAAACTCCACAATTGTAATACTTATGTTTTCTTCTGTGTAATTTATTATTTCAGGTCTTATAGTTAGGTCTTTGATCCATTTTGCATCAATTTTTGTATGTGGGTCAAAGAGAAGTCTAGTTTCATTCTTTTGCATGTTGCTTTCCAGTTTTCCCAGCATCATGTATTGAAAAGGCTTTCTTTTCTTCATTGTGTGATTTGGCTCCATTGTCACAAATTATTTAATAATATTCATGTGGGTTTACTTCTGAGCTCTCAATTCTGTTCTATTGGTCTGTGTGTCTGCTTTTCTGCCAATACCATCTTGTTTTGATTGTTGTCTTTTTGTCATATAATTTAAAGTGAATAGAATAGAGCTGCTCTGGCTATTTGCAGTGTTTTGGGTTCCATACAAATTTGATGATTTTTTTGTTCTGTTTCTTTAAAAAATGTCATTGGGCCCTGGCTGGTGTGGCTCAGGCCTGCAAACCAAAGGGTCGTTAGTTCAATTCCCAGCCAGGGTACACGCTTGGGTTGCAGGCCAGGTCCCCAGTAGAGGATGTGTGAGTGGCAACCACATATTGATGTTTCTCTCCCTCTCCTTCTCCTTTCCTCCCTTTTTCCCTAAAAATAAATGAAATCTTTAAAAATGTCATTGGGATTTTAAATAAAATATTATATATTTTATAGCAATAAAACCTGAAGTAATCATCAGCATTTTAATTTTATTTGTATAATAAGACATTTAATTAACAATCTTGAGACATTATTTCACATATATAAATACTAATAATCATAAGGAAATTAACACATCTATTTGAAGAACGTTATTAAATACATTCTTTAATGAGGAAAATATAACCATTAGAAATTATTACTGATACAATGCATTTTATACTGCAAATTAAATTCCTATCATTCTAAGGCAATCAGAAATTCATTCCCCAAATAATATACTCTATTTATGGGCAATCAACCTAAACCAACATGAAGCAAAAACAGGGTAGGTACTAGAAACTTAAATTCAATTATTTTAACAGCATCAGCATTTTTCCTTATTTGTTAATTAGTGAATTGAGAACTGTACTGTTGTTGTTGTTTTTTTTTTTATTCATTTTTAGAGAGGGAAGGACGGGAGAAAGAGAGAGAGAGAGAAACATCAGTGTGTGGTCACTGGGGGTCTTGGCCTGCAACCCAGGCATGTGCCATGACTGGGAATCGAACCTGTGATGCTTTGGTTCGCAGCCCATGCTCAATCCACTGAGCTATGCCAGCCATGGCTCGAGAACTGTACTCTTGGTAGATGTAGTTTTGAGGCTCTAATTCCCATTTCACACACAGCCTATCTCCTTTAAAAAATTAGATTCTTCTCCCCTGGCTGGTACTACTCAGTGGATTGAATGCCAGCCCACAAACCAAAGGCTGGCTGGTTTGATTTCCAACCAAGGCACATGCCTGGTTGAGGGCGAGAACCCCAGTAGGGGGCACGTGAGAGGAACCACACATTGATGTTTTTCTCCCTCTCGTTCTCCCTCTTTTATCCTCCCTAAAAATAAAATAAATAAAATTGAAAAATATGCATAGAATTTTTTAAAAAGACTATTAAAATGAATGATTTGACTATGTGTGTGGACAGCAGAGTGGATGATACTAAGGGAAATGGTGATAGAGTTAAGAATGATTGCCTACTTTCAGCAGAGAAATGATGAGGTGAACGGAAACATTTGAATTATACAGGGCAGGCATGAATTATTTAGGACTAAAAAGATTTTGTCATTGCTTAAATGCAGTATTTCAAGGGAAAAAAGATCTAGCAAAAATTCTGGTTCCTAATTTAGGTAAGAGAATGGAGAGGTCATGACAAGTTATAATTTTGACAATCTAGTATAAAGTAATTGTTGAGTTAAGGTGCAATATTATTAAACTTAAAGTTCTTATGAGATTATATAAGCAAAAGTATGCATGAAGGAATAAAGATCTGGCAAGAGTTATAGATTGCATAATCATTACTATAAAATTCAACTAAAATTGTGTACCTTTCAAAGAGCAGACTAAATGTATCTAATAAAAACAAACAAGAATAACTTATTTAAGAAATGGTACTAATGCACAAAAACAAATGAGCCTTATGAAGAAATGAACAGTCAAAACACCATTTGGTTTTCAGTAATTCAATAATAAAGATCAACTAACATAAGTAATAATTACCTATTTCAAAGGAAGAAAGATTATGGCCCATTGGACTACATCTGATTTTGTAAATAAAATTACATCCATTTGTTTCTGTGTGATCTATGGCTGCTTTTGAGATACAGGTGTAAGCTGAATAGGTGTGGTAGAAACTATGAGGTACAAGGACTTCATAGATTTTGTATCTGGCTCTTTAAGAGAAAGTTTGCCAAGCACTGTTCTATTGAATTTTGCGATTTGGAGATATTTGCTATTTCAATGAAATGAATAGAACATGACTGATATTACAGTGTATCTATCTATTTTGGCTTTTTGTAACTATTATTCTAAAAAATAGAAAAATATTACTATTTTTACAGAAAATATTACAGTGACAAAACACTGTAATAAATTCTAATGTTCAAGATTTTTACTCATAATCAAATAATCTATCCTTTTAAATAATGAAAATAAAACAAAGTGGTAAATGAATAGATTTGAATTTAAGAAAGAAAATATAAAACATGCCAAACATGATTTAAAACAGGTATTGTCAGCCTTGCTTGAATAGTTGACAAATTAAAGATGTTGATACTGAGCCAGATCTGAAAGAGTACGATATAATGGTTGCTGTATAGTGTACAAATCAAGGTTTTTGAATCTTTACTTGTGAATCCAGTGTACAATAAAATTAATAAATATAAATATAATTATAGTAAAAATAAGCAACTAGCACACTTACAGCAAAAGCAATAAAATGGAGGCATTGCCCTGAAACCACTTAAATTGCACATTTATAATTCAATAAATAAATCTATATGGCAAGGGCACTGGAAATGGGGAACAGGTTATTGAATATGGAAAATAGGTCAGAAAGAAACAAAAATAAATTTCCTCTGAATATTGGCAAGAATCAGTGTGTTGGAATAATGCATGCCAAGAGTCAAAACACCTCAATATCTCTAAAAACTGAATGTGTATGCCTCATCATAATGATCTTCATTCAATCATTATATTATCAATATTTTATATTTACATTGCACTGAATTGCTTCATGAATCTATCATACTTTTTAAATTACTAGGATAATATCTAGTCAATACTTGGAATTTTTGTGTTAATATTTATGCAATGTTTTCTGCATGTGTTCACACATTAATGGTACCCTCAGATAAATTATCCTCCAGATCTCTGGTATTGCGTTATTCTATGGGCATAGTTATCACAAAGCATTGTCTCCTTGCTTGTCAACATTCTTCTCTAGACAGATATTTCCTGAAGGTAGAGTTTATAGATGATTATTTGTTTTCCAAGCATGTGCATTATATATATAATAAATTCTTTAAAAAATATGTATATCTAAAGTCATAAAAATTATAATAATTAAAAATTATATATAATGTCACAAATTGTAAGACAATAATATTTCATGTAGCACTAAAAAGAAAAAGCTGAAAGTCAGTCTATGATATAATGAATTCCAACTGATTGCAAGATATTCAATTTCCAAAATATTTAATATAAAGTATATATTCATAATCAATACAATATTCATTTCTAAATAATAACATTTAAAACATTATACTGTTGTATTAAACAATGTTTGTTTTCAACCACAAGAGAAACCCTGAAATAGAAATTGACAAAATTAATTTGAAAGAGTTTAATCCTTAACTTTTTACATTTCTCTACATGGCCGAGCACACGCGGGCAGCAGTTTTCTAAATGGTAGGTAGTGACCTGAAATGCTAATTAATCTGGTGAGGTACATCCTTTCTCCCCGTCTAAACCATAAACACTCAGAGATTCTGATTATTTCTTTTTTGAGGTTTATGTTCCACAGTGAAGAGGTGTGTTTTTAATTATTTTTTCTCTAAAGAGATAAAATATTTCACTTCATTGCTTTTCAATGTGTTTTAATATTTCCTGAAATATTTGGAGACAGATGATACAGGATCAATATAGCCACATTGTCAGACATTAAAATAAAATTTCTAAATGAACTCTATCAGATGTAACAGGCAATGTTTACATGATTTTTTCAAAGTATATTATTACTTTAGTAACAGCATGGTATAGTATTAAATTAAAGATGTGTTCTAAATGTTTGCATTGCCTCATGCAACTCTAAAATTTCAATGCCTGCATTTCTCAAGTGACTTTAATCCCAGCTCTTATTGAACATCATGATAGAAACATAACAGAGATGATCACAGATAGTGGGGCCAAGGGTTATGACTTATACTCAGTACTACGGAGCTGGTCACATTTCCAACATGCAGCTTTCTTCCATGAGTTAAAACTGGGGGTTAGCTCTTGGGACTCTAGGCAAGCACTCTGTTGTTGCCAGCACAGAGACTGGATTTGATGTGTATGAGGTTCTAAGTGGACCTTCTACCTAAAAAATTCATTAAACAAATGATTGTAAAAATGTCACTAAAATTTCACTGTGTTTCCTATAAACATCGCAGTCATTTGATGCAGAAGTTGTGCCTACTGAATGGAGTTCTGTAAAAATATTTTTGTGTGTTAAGCTCTCGAAGTATACGAGAAGCCCAATGTGGTTGAACTGCTCCTGGGACAGTTTATGTATAAGCAGCAGCGGCAGCGGGAGAGTCATACTTTCATTTGCTACTTTTCAAACAGAGTTTTTCAAGTTTTGTGATGGTGTACATCCTGCAACTAATGTAAAATTTTTCAGTATACAAAATAAGGATACTCTAAAGAATTGTATTTTATTTCAAAATGATGTTACCAAACTCTGAGTATTTAAATCAAAGGTAGAATGTTCTTTTTACCCAAATGTTCAAGAACGTTTTTATCGTTCTGGTTGCTGAGGAACTCCAGACATTCAGCTCAGTTGTCCTTGGGATCTTCAAAAACACCACTGGTTTATCAAAAATTAAAACAAGTTAGAATTTCATTTTTTAAACAAATTAATTTAAGACAGTCAGTGTAGTGGTTTAAAGAGAGATTTATGAGAAAGCTATGACTGAGCTTTAAAAAGGCTTTATATGTTTTCAACAGCAAATATTGTCTAGATTTATTTTCATACTATCATTGTGATAAAATAATCCATAAGAATAAAGTATTACTGTGGATTTCAAATTGCTTAAGTATAGAGTTTGTCTTGTTAAATTTTCTGCCTAAAAACTTACCAGGAATATTTTTAAAAGACCCACTAGGATGTCAGAATCTAGATTTATGTCAGCATCATCATATGTGGGTCCACAGAGACCCTCTTATATTGCTCTGTGCCACATAAATCTTTAGGTAATCGAGTTCTTTCACCAACAAGCTATACATATTAATCTTCTCACAGAGTATATACATGGTGAAATTATCCTTTCTGTGTTTTCCTTACTTTTCTCATGAAGGTACTGCATCATAAAAAACACACATTTTCTTATTAAAATGATGAAATATATTTTTCAAATATAGTTAATAGTTGCAAATGCCATTTAAATATCTTATTATTAATTTACAAATGCTATTGTCCTTAATTGTTCTAAAAATATTTTCTTTCAGAAAATTTGGCATCGTCTTTCCTAGATTTTTAATAAAACCTCTGTTATCAGTTAAAATTTTTAAGTTTATCTATTCCATTTCATAAGTTGAAATAAGCATATCTCATAGGAATTTAGCCCTGGCTACTTGAAAATCTAAACTCTTCTTAGAATATTAAATCAGAGATACTGAATTTCTAGCAGATACTTGTCAAAGACAATTTGTTGCTGGGCCTTACCAATAATAGAGGCATCAGCCTTAATCTTGGTGTCCACCTCTGAGGAATAAAGGACAGTACCTCATGGGTATTAGGTGGGATTTCCTGGTTTTGAGGAAAGTAGATATAACCAGAGTTTTGCCTGTCCATCAAAATGCTCACGCACCCTTCAGCCTCAGGGAGTAAGTGCACTGCCTGTCATTAGTGAGGAGCTATCTAGTGGAAGTCAAGAGACTCATTCAAAGTGGGAACACTACATTACACAGAACTCAAGAGAGAATAATATTTAGATGTTACAAAGCAAAAGTGTGTGTGTGTGTGTGTGTGCAGTAGCTATGGTAATTTAAATACTTTTAAAGAAGCACAGAATTTTAGACATCATATTTGATAGGGGTCAAATGGTAAACCAAAATGAGCCATCATATTTTGATTAATGCTTGAAATAATATAAACAATTAGGAAATTTCCAGCTCCTTGAAATTTTAAGTTTTTAATTGTTTAAAAATAACACCAAAATTTGCACATATAAAAGGGGAAACATAAACACATAAACTTATTGGGCATGAATTATTTTATTGTGTGTTTTGAATTTATTTTTCTCAAAGAAAAATTATTTTCTCTGTAAAAGTTGAAAGCAATATTATTATTGAGATAGGAATTCCATTTCAAATTTTATTATTTATTGGTTTAATCATTCTACATTTTCTATAATTTTAGGCCTTTTTATGCACCTTAACATGAGTCTAAAAACTAAGCAGTTGTCATTTATTATCATACTAGAGATATCAATGTTGTATTTCCATGAGTTTTTTCATAGATCCATGAGTATTGTGTCTCTCCACAAAACTTTTGTCATATATAGAACAACGTTGAAGATAATGTCCTTATTTACTATGCCTGGGAAGCATTTTTTCCCTTCCATTTTCAGAAGGGGATACAAAAATATATGCCAACAAAACTATTTTACTATTTAACATGGATGTTAAACATCTATTGATATTCAGCCATCATGGGTGATGATCACATCAAATGTTCTGTGTTGCTATTTCATATTGCATTGTCATTCTTTTTTCCTTATTTTTAATTTATTGAGATGACACTGTGTAACAAAACTATACAGGTTTCAGGTACACAATGCTACAACGTATCAGCTGTATGTACACTGTACTGTGTGTTCACCACCCCAAGTCCACAGGTTTGCCATGGCTTGCCACAATATCTCAGCTTATATACAGCATGTTTCCAGAGGCATGACATATATGCACTTTGTAACTCTTTCTGCCCTCACCACATGGCATTCCTCAAATAGGATTGCCCATACTTTGATCTACTTTGACAGAAAGTCTTTATTTCTGTGTTTGCCCATTTTAATACTAATAGTCCCACACTTGTAAATGACCTATTGATAGTACATGCAGGGTAATAGACCAGAAGAATCGTCAACTTTTCTCAGTATAAGAGAGGTAGATATGAAGTGATGCACTCGAGGAAAATAAACATCTCATTGTTCTGCTACAGCTGTTTTTGGGTAACTGAAGAACTAAGCCTTCTCATTCGCAGGCCACCTCTCAGGATTTGCTTGTCTGATAGACAGTGATATTTACTCCGATTTTCTCCAGAATCACATGCTCTGAAACTTCTCCCATAAGTCAAGTGCTCTTACATCCGTCTCTTCAATCATATTTCCCCTGGTAGACTTCTGCTCTTTTCAGGATTACAAGAAGAGAGCCTGTGGAGCTGGCCTCACCTTCTCTTTCCCCTGAGCACTGCCATGTAGGTATGTGGAAACTGTGTTTCTGATTTTATTTGAGAGAGATTTTGAGTGGATCCTGGGGACAATATATCAAATAAAGTATAAACAGGTCATAATCAGTAGGGTGAAAATTATTGAGTTGCTCAGGTTTAAAAAAACACAATGATTGTGTTCCATTGTTTGGAAACAGTGGATAATTGTTACATTAAAATATGTTATTTAATCAAACTGATTATCATTCATTTTCACAAATGAGGAAATCGAGGTTTGGAAGGAGAATGAAAAGCTGAAGATTTTATATTTATATACATATGTATGTATGCATATATGTATATATCCTGTGTTACCACACTCACTTAAAAGTGGAAACTGAAAACTTAAATCACCCCTTTCTGTACAGATTCAATTTCACAAAATTTACCTTGCAGCTTATATATCACTGTGATAACATCATTAAAAAAAAGATTATAAATTAACTTGAACTGTCAGTCCATTTGTAAAAGGTTAGCTTTTAAATTCAAAGAAACATGCCTTTCTTCATAAATTAAAATATCTAAGCAAAAAAAAAATATGTACTCACTATTGCAATTGCTATAGAGAAATGTATGGCCAATATTTTCAAGCCTTGTCTATATATTTACCAGGATTGCACTTGTCAGACTGTTACAAATTATATTCATGATAATACCTAAATCACATTTTTTGGTTATTTATTTTTCATCTAAACTTTGTTATCACTTTTCTATCTCTCAACTGCAGAATTTTATGCTTCCTATTTAAATAATTTCAATAGAGTTTGTTTTACAGTTATTTATTTGTTGTCTATAAATAACATCCAATTTTATTAAGGTGTATCTGTTGGGAATTAGAATCATATGCTATTTTATTCCTTACTGTTTTTTTCCTCTACATTTTTAGCTATTTATAAAATAATTTAGCATCAGATAAAATACATAAATTATTTTAAGGATAAGAAAATATAATCACTTGGATTTTAAAATTTAATATATTTGAATAACATGGTAATTTACAGTGTGTTCTTAAACAAAACAGTATTTCATTTGGCCACAATCATCAACACTGATTTTTGTTATTTCTTCTAGGCAAGAAAGCAAGTATTTTGGCCCTGGCTGGTATGGATCAGTGGATTGAGTGCTGGCCTGCAAATCAATAGGTTGCCAGTTCAATTCCCAGTCAGGTCACATGGCTGGGTTGTGGGTTAGGTCCCCATTAGGGGACATGAGAGAGACAACCACAAACTTATGTTTTTTTCCCTCTCTGTCTCCTTCCCTTCTCTTCTCTCAAAATAAATAAGTAAAATCTTAGAAAAACAGAAAGCATGTATTTTTACTACATGTTAAAAGAAATTCAATAAGGACAATTTATGTCCATGTAATTCTTGTAACATATGTATTTTGTTGTGGTAAATGATTTGTTTTTAAATTGAAATTATAAAATGTTGATATTGAATTGTTATTAACATTTAGAAAAATACTACTGGCTGATTGAAGAAAGTAACATTTTGATATGGAACAGTTATTACTTGAATATTATATATATTTAGATATTTTAGAAGTTAAAGTAAAATAAAAAGTTGAAGTATCAAAATAAGAGTGTCTAGTTGAAACTTTCACGTTAATTTTAAGGTCACAGTTACTGTTACAGGGTGCAGCCAAGAGGGGGGACCCTAAATGGGATTTGGAATGGGGTCCAGAACTCAAGGTGTTCAGAAAATGTTAGGATGTCCTCACCTCTCCACCCCCAGGTGTGGTTTGGGGGAACGGACAAATGGAGAAGGCCCATTGAGAGCTGTTTTGCGTAGCAACAGCTTTGCAGCTAAACTCTGGTGTGGTCATTTAACACATCTATAACCTTTGACTGGTTACATAGATATGTTAAATAGCTGTGGCCATGCTCTGAGCCAGGGGAATGGAAGTAACTTCCCCCTCAAGATGTAACTGGGGGGCAGGTTCCCGGAGTTACAGCACCTGCATGGGAGCTTGGAGAAGATTGGTTCCATGACATGGAGCCACCCTTCTCAGACCCATGATGGCAGCCAGAAAAGCTGGAAAGGATGAGAGATTGAGGGCAAGTGTGGCCAAGTGTGGGAGGAGTTGGAAATGGAGCTGCAGAGGAAGATTGGTGCGGGGATTTAAACCCAGATGTGGCAGCCATTGAGGAGAGAGCCACACGCTTCTGGCAGAATGGGGACTCCCTTGGACCTGGGAGGGAAAACCACTCTGCCTTTAGCAGAGTGGGGTCTCCTGCAGCCCTGTGAGAGAGAATCACCATGCAGCTTTAGCAGAGAACCGCCACTTGGCTTTGGCAGAATGGCAACCCCCCTCTTCGCAGCCATCCTGGGGGGAGAACCACGTGGATTTGGCTGAGTGGGTACTCCTGTGGCCCTGGTGGAGAGAGGACCACACAGCTGGAGCAGTGGAGAGAGGACCATATGCCTTTGCCAGGGTGGGGATCCCCGCAGTATTAGAAGGGGGAACCACCACCCAGCTTTAGCAGAGATCCCAGTGACACAGCTGAGGGTGCTGAGAACTGAGGAAGGCCTACCAGCTGAGATGGATTACTGGGAAGAACCAGACTGCCTGAGCCACAGACTTCTATTTCTTTTGCTGAGATATGGTACCTCAGACTGGGCGAAGGGGAAGGAAGGACTGTGTGTGTTTGTGGGTGTTCTAAGGGACTTTAGGGTTTTGATGAAGACATTGGGTCGCTACTTTAAGTTTGTATAGCATTAAATAAATATTTCCTTTCCTTTTCACGAATCTCTGGCATTGAGAGACATCTTTCCTACAGACAGCAGACATAACGGACCTGGGGGTTTCTTTCAGTAATAGTATATTGCCCTTGGTCCCCTCTTGGCCCCTTGTTGTTCTGTAATGTTACTTGTATATATCTATGTTCGTACTGACCAGAGATTTTCACTGATGCATCGATGCACTTTTAGGCTTAAGAATTCAATTTAAATGAAAACAATGAAATGGAAGACAGCCAAATAAAAATGACCAGATTATATTTTTTAAATTAAGGAAAGGTCTTTATGTGAAATTTCTTTTAAATGTGTACCAATCCTCGGTACACATTGTGATATTACATGTATATATACTATATATATGTATGTGTATGTATATATTACATATATTATTATTTGAGAATATTTTCAATATATGTTGTACTGTACAACATAATTGTTTTTATTTTACATATCTATTATTTATTGAGACTGGTGCTTGCTTATTGTCATGCAAAGCTACCTGGTGATATCAGAGAGGGTTCCTCAATGGTCAAAACTTATTGGGAACAGCATATATTCTTAAAAACAGAATTTTTCTCCCATTTCCCACTTTCTTTGCTAAAACTGCTCCCCTGGGCATATCCCAGCTCTCTCCACTCCCTTTCTTTGTACACATATGTGAAGATGAAATGATAATTCATTGCAAATTTAGGATTGAGTCACCAGACATGCTCAGCTCTGTTTTGACCTTGGTTTCCTAGTCTGGAGCTGTTTCCAGTGGCTCAATGTCCCTAAGGCCTGAAGGCCGGCCAGCATGGGCTCCATGTGGGTCTAAACTATGTAAGGGTAGTCAGTCTTCCTGATTCTGAGCTAAAATCCTCAACTTGGATTTATCATCAAAAATAGTGTTTTTGATTCTCAAAAGGTACTTTCTTGTTTTCTTTTGTCATACATAGCTCTACTAAGTAAGAAGGGACTTTCTACTGGATTCTTCTAAAATAGCAAACAATGGTAGAAACTTAGGCAAGTGGTAGTTTCTACAGAGGCAGCATAGGCCCGGGAGAGGCCAGAGCACAGTACAAATACCTTAAAGCCCACAGGCCCAGAGAACTACGTGAGCACTCCCAGCTGAGGCAAGAATTAGAGAGAGGGTAAAAGGGATTAGAGGAAGGGTCAGGACCACAGACTGCAGGAATGGTTGGTTCAGAGGCAAAGACTCAGTTGAGGGGAAAAGCATCTTTGTAGACTTTCAAACATTGTATCATTCAATGTAAGAGCATTTGACACTTTAAACTGCAAAAGAGCTGAATTGTCATGTAATACCAAATACTAGAAGTTTCTAGTCTTTATTATTAGTGCCCCGTTTCAAGGGCGAGCATTAATCTACGGTAGGATGTCCATACAGACTTAGAAGGGGCATTCTATTTCCTTTGGATAGCATGTTCTGCATGTACATGTTAGGTTCATTTTGTCTAATGTGTTATACTGAAGAACAATGTTTCCTTATCGATTTTCTGTCTGAATAATTTATCCACTGATATAAATGGAGTGATAAAATCCCCTGCTACGATTGTATCGATGCCTATTTCTTTCTTTAGATTTTTTAATTTTTTTTATTGTTTTGCAAGTAGTTTTCTGCCTTTTCCCCATAGTCCTCCCCACCAACCCAGCCCTCCCCACCTCCCTCCTCCATTTCTACTCCCCCTTTTGTTGTTGTCCATATGTCCTTTGTAGTTGTTCCTGTAAACCCTTCACTCTTTTCCCCTTTTCCTTTATATTTCTTAATATTTGCTTTATTTATGTTGATGTTCCTATGTTCAGTGCATATATATTGGCAGTCATTATACATTCTTGCAGAATTGACCCCTTTATTATTATATAATGATTTTATATGCCTTTTATTGTGGCCTTTGCTTTAAAGACCATTTGGTCTGTGTGATAGGCATATAGCACCATATAGATAAGTCTTTTTTTTTTATTTAACCACTCAGCCACTCTGTCTTTTGATTAGAGAATGCAATGTCTTTACATTTAAAGTAATTATTGATACATATGTACTTATAGCCATAAGGTTAATTGCTTTCTAGCTGTTTTCATAGTTTCCCTCTGTTTCTTTTTTTCCTCTTTCTCTTTTCCTTTCAGGTTTGATGACTTTCTTTAGTGTTATGTTTACATTCCTTTCTTATTTTTTGTGTGTCTACTATAATTGTTTCTTTGTTGTTACCCTGAGTTTCACAGATAACATTCTATGTGTATAACAGTTTATTTTAATTTGATAACAACTTAAATTTTAATATATTATTGCAAAGCTGTACAGTTTTGCTTCCCCACCATATTTTATACTTTGATGTCATATTTTACATCTTTTTATTTTATGTATTTTAACAATTATTTTAGTTTTAGTTAATTTTACTACTTTTGGCATTTAATCTCTATACTAGCATTATAAGAGATTAAACCACAACTTTTACTATACATTTACTCTTAATAGTGAATTTTACTTTTGTATGCTTTTTTGTTATTAATTAGTGTTATTTCTTTTTAGGTTAAGGAAGTCCCTTTAACTACTCTCATGAGACCAATTTAGCAGAGATAAACTCCTTTAGATTTGCTTGTCCAGAAAAATCTCTCCCCTTCAGTTCTCAGTGATTACTTTGCCAGTTAAAGTATTGTTGGTTGGAAGCTTTCTCCTTTCATCACACTGAATATGTTTCCATACTCCCTCTGGATTGCAAAGTTTCCTTGGAAAGATATTTTGATAGCCTCATAGGGTTTCCCTTGTATGCATCAAGGTGTTTTTCTCTTGCTGCTTTTAAGATTTGTTTGTTATCTTTAACTTTTAATATTTTAATTATGATGTGTCTTAGTATGGATCTCTTTGGGTTTATCACTTTTGGAACTTTCTGGAAGTTCCTAGACCTGGAAGTCTGTTTCATTTCCCAGATTAAAAGAGTTTTCAGATTTTTTTTACTCTCAATTAATTTTCTGTTCTTTGTCTGTTTCTTCTTCTTCAGGGACCCCTATCATGCAAACATTATTTTGCTTTATGGTGTTCCATAGGTCATTTAAACCACCTTCCCTTTTTAAAATTATTTTTGGTGCTCTGTTTGTGTGTGTCCAGTGACTTTTCTTTCAGCTCACTGACCCATTCTTCTGATTGATCCAGCTACTATTGAACACCTCTAGTGTATTTCTATTCTGGTTGTTACATTGTTCAGCTCTGTGACTTTAGTTTGGTCCTTTCTCACATTTTCTATTTGTTTCTCAAAATCATTAATGTGCTTACTCATCATTCTCCTGAGTTCAGTGACCATCATTATAACCCTTACTCTGAGTCCTTTATCAGGTAAGTGCCTTATCTTTGCATCATTATTTTTTCCGGAGGTTTTATCTGTTTTTTAACTTGGAAAATATTTCTTTGTTTCCTCATTTTGCGGACTCTCTGTGTTTGTTTTTACATACCAGACAAAACAGTTACCTCTCTCAGTCTTGAAGAGGTAGCCTTGAGTAGGTGGAGAAACTTATCAACCAAATTTGTCTTAGCTCGTTGTTGTCTCTCAAACTTTGTAATTGCCTAAAAATCCTGATTATTCTTAATAGGTCCCTATTGTTCAGAGTGTGTCAACCTGTCAGTGCTTCCAGGAAAGACAACTTACTTTGCACCTAGTCTCAGGCTGCTTGACCCCAGTCCCTCAGGTAGAAGTTTTTAAAATGCACAAATACTCGAAGTATTATGGGGCTGGTATTATAAACCATGCTTGTCTTCAGACCACTTGGTTTGGAGGGTCAAGTTTACTTTTACCTTTGATTTACTTTTTATTCCTATAAAAATAAAATGACATTAGGAGTTAATCTGGGTTATGTATGGAACAGACCTATAATTGAATCATCCTAAGTCCCATTACCCAGAGAAATCTATTTTAGTGGAAAGAACAGTAAAAAAAAAATAAATGTCAATTAAAATATAAATGAAAAGTAAATAATTTGCATTATAAAGTAAATAATTTGCAAATAAAGTAAAATGCAAAAGTAAATATAGACAATTACATGCATACATAATAATTTTTATTTGACTTTAAGTATTGCGATAAAGAGCCAAGAAATTATATCTTTGGGAGGAAATCTAAATGGAAGCAATCATGCAGACCTCTGTGGGAGATATACTTAGACCCAGGGGAAGCATTATGCTGGCCTCTGTGGCTGCAAGAAACATGCTGGGTTCAAGAATCAAAAAATAGGCCTGTGATGCCGAATGCAAAGAAAGAAGAAGGAAGCTGTATGAAATTTAATTAGAGAGGTAGAGTACCAAAAAGGGTTTATGATACAAAACCAGAAATTGCCTCTGACTAAATTAGGCAGAGTGAATACAATGAAAAGATATAGACATTTCAGAGAATGGACAAGAAGAATGCTGGGATACAGCCACACACATAGAAAAAAGTCACGATTTGTTTCTTCTCTACTTGACACAGCATCCTTCTTGAATCATTCTTTCAAAGATCAAAAAAAAATAGGCTTAAAAGTTCATCCTGATCTTGTCATATCATAGTTACCAGGAAGGAAAGAAAAAAAAAATGCATACTTCTTTCTCGTAGTTTTATGTGCAGAGAAATGTGGGGCTCTATTTTAAAGCAGTAAATGCACAACAGGGGTAGCATCCAAACTTGGAAGAAATTCACGATGCTAGGTTAGCTGAAATATAAAATGTCCATTAAAGGACTTTTATTTTGCTGCTTAAACATTAAAGAGAGAAAAGAATGTTTCTGTTCAACAAATGTGACCATCGTTCAACTTCTGCTTTTCTCTAGCTTTCAGAGATCCCTGACTGTGTAAACCTGAACCATCATTACATTTTTAGGGTATCCTGGCTTCTATTTTTTATTTGTTTTTAATTTGTAATACTAAATTTAAGATATCTACAAATACATACCTAAGCATAATATATATTCAAATTTTTAAGTATCAAAAATTTACTTAGGATCTTAAAATTTTAAAAAAATGTTTCTTTCTCCATCTTTTTTCTTACCTGGTATGTTTCACAAAGGAAATCACTTTCAAATATTTCTCTTTCTGGTTCTTATGTGCACAATTTGACAAATTACTAAATAACATATCTGTTAAGTTTTGACTGAGAGTGATGAACATTCATAAGGAGAATGGTCTAGACAGAATAAAGATTTGTTTTACATTGATATTAAAAGCAGACCTAGCAGTTCAATGGCTGATGTGTGCCTCATGAATCAGAGGTGAAGTTTTCTATCCAGTATCCCCAGTAAGAATGACCACAGTCTATTTTTTTTAAATCTTTCAGGTATTCGAATGGGGAAAGGAAGTCTTCCCTGTGGAGAGTCATATAATCAACTAAATTACTAAATTCTCCAAAATCTTTCTTTTAGCAATCCAAATAATGTTTTCACTTTTTTTTTTTTTTACTTTTATGGTGCTACTGCCTCCATTCTTCAAGGGGAATAGCTGAAAACTGCATTCGGTCAATGAATCCACCTGGAATCCAGCACCTCTGGGTCATTGGAAAATGATCCAAATATCTGAACTTGGCTTCCCATGAGCAAATAATCCAAAAATTTGAAAAAAAAAACTATTCTTGCTATTGTCATTGTGATAATAGTATTCTTATCAACTCATCACTTATGATATGATAAACCCTTTGCTTACCTTTTATTATAATAATTTTAATCAGATGTCATATTTCCATTTTAAGGATGAGAAAATTGAAACACAGAGAAATAAAATAAATTTCTTAAGATTCTGCATCCAGCTAGTACGGAATCACCATTTAAATCCAGGTTGTGTGACCATGTTCTTTTCTTTTTTGTGTATCATTGTACCTCCTATGTGAGTTACCATTATCTACTGATGAGAGCATGAATTGATCCTAGCCATAAAATAGCCAGACATTCTACTATGAAACTATACATTCCTTGGGTAGCAAGTTTTATTACTTTGAATATCTCTCTAACTTAATGAAATTCCTGAAATACAATAGGTTTTTAGTTAATGTTTAATAAAGACAAATACCATATGATCTCACCTATGAGTGGAACCTAATTAACAAAACAAACTGGCAAGCAAAATATAGTCAGAGACATTGACATTGCCAACAAACTGACAGTAACCATAGGGGAGGGGGGAGGGAAATAACATAGGAAAGAAGGGGAAGAGATGTAAATGAACATAAATGAGGAACACATGGAAGGATCCAAGGGGGCATGGGATTGAGGGTGGGAGGTGGGTGTGGGTAGGGAGGGGGGAAATGTGGGAAAATGGAAACAACTATATTTGAATATCAATAAAAAAGTAAAAAAAAACATATGCTTATGATTTTGTAATAAAAGAGTTTGTAATAAAAATGATTATTTTTAAATCAAATATTTAAAAGGAAAAGTAGTTTAATACAAAATAAACTACATATACATTTTGAAAAATTTGTATAATCTTGCTCCAATGCACAATGTGTAATATACATACTGGAATAGAAGTGAGATGACTAGTATCTAGCTCACATTTATAGGCAGGTTTCCAGTGGACAATGAAGAAACCTAACAATTACTATCTATAGCAATTATAAAATGTATGCCCTAGAACTTGACTAAACTCCTTGGCTAGACATTTTAAATGGGTCTGGTTAGGCTGTCATGAAAGAGACTTTTTAATAAATACAGTGTTTTATCTTAATATTTAGAATGACACTAAACAATCACTTTTATATTTATCTCTATAATTAGTACCTCCTGTTTTCAACCCTTAAGATTACCTCAAGTCTTATATCTCATTCATTGTCCTTTCAGACCCTCTGAATAGAAGTGGTGATAATGGACATAAAAAATTGATTCAGTGTTTTATTCTGAATTTCTGGTCTTTTTCTACCTAGTTTCTGTAACTCCCCTAGCTTGCCCTCTTCACCTCAAATAACAATAGCTATATTGTAGTCATCTACATTAGTTTTCCATCTTGTTTGTAACAAATCAACCTAAACTCAGTGGCTTAAAACAATACACATTTGTTACTTCACAGTTCTATAGGTCAATAGAACAGGTTGCTTCAAATGAATGCTCCATCTAAAGTTTCACAAGGTGGAAATCAAGGTGTTGGCCTGCTGGACTCATCACAAGACCTGGGATGAATCTGCTTCTAAGCTAATTTAAATTTTTGGACAAATCTAGTCCCTATAGGTTATAGAAATAATATTTTTTTTATTTCTTACTTGCTGTTAGCATAGGGTTGTGCTTTCTTGGCCTCCCACAACATCCCTCCTCCCCAAAAAATAAAGTGGAAAGCAACACCTTTATCTCATATCTCAAAGTAGATTTACAATTTGAAAAAGGACAGTCTTATAACTACTTCAGTTTGAAGTACAAAAACAATTTACTTCTTGTACCTTCCAAAGTTGAGTGAGTCTAATGAATGAATATTGTCTCTGTTCATGGATGGGCTTGTTCCACTTTCAGCTCTTGTCTCTCATACAGTTTTACTGGGGGCAGTAATAAATACTCAACAGATAATCATCCCAACTGTTTTTCTATGTTATCATGATGCCAAGACCTCAGTTTCCATATAGACTGTTTTTCATGGCATTGTAAGTGAAAGTCTCACTGAGTATTTTACCACTGCATTAAAGGAATAAACATATCATAGGTTTCCATTCTCAAGATCTATTATCTTACCATGAGTTAAAATGATTGCTCTATTTAAACTTTACTTTTGTCAGGTCTCTACTTTCAGAGAGAGAATTTTGTACTAGTTGGGATTAAGTTTATCTGTGAATGATAAAACATTATAATAGTGACACCTCATACAACATATAAGGTTTTTCTCTCATGGGTAAATTTCTGGGTGTATACTCGATGTCTAGTGAGAAGCTCTTGGTGTCAGGTACCAAGGGGCTAGGTCAATTCTATCTCTTTATTTTCTTTCCACAGCTTCAGTCTTATAATTTGGTATGTCAACATCCCTTGTCAGGAACCAGGCAAAGGAAAGAAATTGAAAATGTACTTACAAATCATTGCTCAGAATGTAGTCATGTGCCCAAATCCAGGGTGGATGGGAATAGATGCTTTTAATCTGAGCAACCCTGAGATTAAAACATGTTGTAAGGTTGGAAATGGAAAACTGACATGAGGGATCAAATCCCAAAAACCTTTTTTTACCCAAGACCTGTAAATCCTGAGAGTTTCCTTTCCCACTGGGACAAAAGGAAGCAGGTAGACAAAAGACTCCAAAGGAGGGACTGAGGTATGGCAAGTTGACAGGCATGGAAAACCCATTTGCAATCCAGATTGCAACCCAGGGATGGGTGGCCTGAAATGAAAATGGAAAGCAGCCAGAATAAGCACATTGGGCTAGGAAGGTTCTTTGATCTTCTGGGCCTAAGATTCTCCTTCCCTGTGTTGACACAGGGACTCTGAGAAGCAGCTGTGGGGTATCACAGTGCCCCACTGACAGAAACTCAGCAGTCTGGGCTGGAAAAATCCTTTCAGCTGCCTCAGACTATGCCAGCAGGGATCAGAGACAGGCCCAGCAGTGCCACACAACAAATAAGACCACAAACTGCCGTTTGAGGCACAGTACAAAAATGTAGGCCAAGGCTCACCTGCTAAACTTAATCAGGGTGACTTCCTGTGAAAAAATCAGAGCTTTCAATAAAACACAGACTCCCATACATAATAGATAAAATATCCAGGATAGAATCCAAGATCACTCATTTCAGAAAAAAACAAGAAAATCACAACCTGAATGAAGAAAGACAACTGATGCTACTACTTAGATGAATCAGATGTTGAATGGATCTGATGACAATTTTAAAGCAGCCCTTAAAAATAGTTTAAAGAATTAAAAATTATCTCTCAACAGATGAAAAATTGAAAGTTTTAGCAAAGAAATAGATTATAAAAAGGAACAAATTGGAAGTTATACAACTTAAAACATAGGAAGAGCAATAGAGGAAATCTTCCCTTCACACTTCTACTTCCCAAACTCTTTCAGCTTTTCTTTTTTTTAAATATTGTACTCTTCTTCTTTTTAAAAAAGATTTTACTTACTTATTTATTTATTTATTTATTTTAGAGAGAGGAGAAGGGAGGGAGAAATAGACGCAGAGAAACACCAATGTGTGGTTGCCTCTCATGCACCTTCACCTGGGACCTGGCCCACAACCCAGGCATGTGGTCTGACTGGGAATCGAACCATTGATCCTTTGGTTCATAGGCTGATGCTCAATCCACTGAGCCACACCAGCCAAGGCTTTTCTTTCCTTTTTTGAAGGTGATACTGTACATCCTTTTTTGAAGCCATGGTTCGATTTTCATAACTTATTCACAGGTAAATTTGAAAGGTAGAAATATTTTTTCTTTAATAAAAGAATGACTATGGATTTAAGAAATGGGAAATTTTTATTTTTTCATTTATATAGCAAAAGCATGGTGTATATTTTAACTAAGTTGAACTTAACTTCAAGATAATGGGAATTTATTGAAATATTTAGAGTCCCAATAAGCTATTTAGAATATTTTACTATGAGAAAGACTAGGAATATTTGACATTTCTTAGATTGCTCTTTTATGAGAGACAATATAAACTTTACTTTGATGTCTTTTTTCCTATCATTTCTATGATTTCACATTCATAAATTCAAATGAGTCCTACTACAGTATGCGTAGATCTAGTTATGTTTGTTATTATTATCTATCCTGCTGAGAGGTCATTGCATACATCTGTGTCATGACTCTTTTCAACACTTTCTTTAACAATAAGGTATTGCCTTTTAAAGTATTTATTTCACATTGAATCTTAATTCTGCCTTTTGGGATTGCAATTATATACATGTATATTTCTGAATCTCATTTATCTTTCATAATATTTATGTATTTAAACATCTTTTTTCCTTGGTGATACATATGTATATATACACACACATATATACGCTTCATATATATGAATGTGTATATATATATTTCACACACATATATACTTTATACATGAAAGTATATATATTTCACACATATTATATATATATACATATATATTTCATGCGTATGCATATATGTAAATTATTTGCTTATTTTAAAAAAATACATTTACTTATTTTTAGGAGAGGAAGAGAGGGAAGAAAAGAGTCAGAGAAACATCAATGTGTGATTGTCTCTTGCACACCCCCTTCCGGGAATCTAGCCTGCAACACAGGCATGTGCCGTGAGTGGGAATCAAACTATGGCCCTTTGGTTCACAGACCAGCACTCAATCCACTGAACCACAACAGCCAGGGCTCAGAATAAATTTTTGAAAATATTTCTAGAAAGTAATATATAAATAAAAGTTTAGGTAATAAACTTTCAGTATATATTCAATAATAAAACATTCATCTTCTTACTTTAATATGGTATGTAAATTTTCCTTTTTACCAGCTCACATTTCATAATCTTTTTAATTAATATTTTCCTTTTCCCCTACAGATAATGAATTACTGTGTATTTTGATAATGACACTTACAAATGCATTTGTCTGTATTTTTAATTAAAATATTCTTTCTTATTTAAATAATTCCAACTAATTTAAAATATTAACTTCACAGTATCACTCTGCTTTTGTCAATTGGAACATTTCAAAAGATTAATGAAATAGAATATAACTTTAAACTTCATTTTTCCAGCAAAGTAAAAATATACTTAAAATAACAACCTTTTACAATTTATGCACCAAGTATTAGAAAAACTTGGCTGTCCTGTTTTTGTATAAAACTGTTAAGTAGACAGCTAGAATTCATTTATTTTCCCCTCTGAATGACACTCGACACCATGTGCAATCAATAATAGATTTATATATTTGTAAATAAACACTGAATCCCTCAAGAGTATTCTTTTATTTAAATACTATGAGTCATTTACCAGTTAAGCTAAGACAACACATGGTTTAACATGTGAAATATTTTTTTAAAATATGAAATTTTAACTGCATAAACTTCATGTAAAGTGTATACTTTCCTATTTAATTAATGGTATATCCAGGAAGAAACAGCAGGTTAACACTTTCATGGGCTTTAGAGTTTATCTTCCCCAACTTTTCACTCTTAAAATGGTAAAGGACTTCACATCACAACAAGTACATTACTAATGGAAAAAATGTAATTATGTGGATTGAAATATTCTTTAAAAACTCACAAATATTATATTATGCTGCCACGAGGAGTTTTTCAAATAAAATAGAAAATCTACAGTCAAGTCAATTGTACAGTTCTTAAAAGTAGTAGTAAGTAGTGGTAGGGAGTATGTACTGCTTTAATACTGAATGTCATTGTAACATTTGGCACAATACATAATTCCGTATATTTTCCATTTCTCCACATAATTCTAGCTAGAAGTCCATTTTAAGTGATTTACTTATTGATAGGTATTTCCAACAATAATTTTAACACTGACTTTTCCATTATGTAATACTGAGTGACAGGACAACAGAAATGTTGACCTAAATTAGTGCTGGTGGTTTTTCAATCAGCCAAATGACTATTCATTGGTTAAGAGTATAGATCATGGCATAGTTAGGTAAAATGTCACTATTGCTCAAAACAAAATACTGGAACTTAGTTCAAAACGAACATGAGGTGATATATTTGGGAGAAAGTAAACACAGAGGTCTGAATTTAGAGAAAAGCACAGTAACTTTCAGCAATAGAAGGAGGTCACAAAGTTTAGTGTGTCAAAAAGGTGAACACCAAGATGGATAACTATTGTTTCACTATTTTATGGAAATTGAGAGAACACTAGATGATTTCCCTGGGGCCCAGGTCATCCTTAAAAACTCAGCTGAAAAGCAAATGTCTGGACTTGAACAAATTGGATATTGCTAGAGAAAATGCTTTGTTAGAAATTAGTTTGTGGTTTCATTAGAACAAATAAAAATGAAAATGACAATTCACTTGATCATTAAAATGACCTCAGGAAAGTTATCTAAATGTACTGAGTCAGCTTTCTTATGTATAACATGGAAAATATTAATTATATATGTTATCTAGAAGAAAAAGATATGATACCTATATATATATATATATCTATATATAGTTATATAGATATACAGATACATATAATGTCCTTGCCTTCTAAATCTAATATAGATCAGATGTTCATGCAATAATTGCATGTTTCAGTAAACATCACTTGTAGAATTGAACAATGATTAATCTAGTTTTTAAGAAATAAGCAAATCACTTTTAGAAACTCAACTTTCATACACACACAGATGTATTCTGTTTAATTTTTGTTCCAGTGTTATGTGCTCAGCCTAAGAAATAGTACTTTGTGCATGAAGCTACCAATTTACTTTCAGCTCCATAGGTCAAACATCTTGCATATGACCTGGGCTTTAAGAACCAAGAATTTCATCAATTGATTGAGCTCCAGCCTACAAACCAAAGGGTTGCTTGTTCAATTCCTAGTCAGGGCAAATGCCTGGATTGCACACTAGGTTCCCAGTTGGGAGCGCACAAGAGGCAACCATCATACATTGATGTTTCTCTCCCTTTCTTTCTTCCTCCATTCCACTCTTTCTAAAAATAAGTAAATAAACTCTTTAAAATAAAAAAAATATTAAAAAAAGAACCAAGAGATTTTTAAAAAGTCAGATACAGATGTAAATCTGATATATACTGAAGATAGTTGCATGAATCTGCTTATTTAAAAAAAATCTTCTATTTAATCAAGATATTCTTATTTGAAAGTTGGGGTAGTTAATTAAATTACCATAATACAAAAAGAAATTTATTTTCATATATATCCTGGAAATTCTAAAATAGATTTATTTTTTGTATAAAAGAGTGATACAATGACTTTAACAAAGTTGTAAATTTCTGAAATTTTCTAATTTCAGTAATTTCCCTCCAAGATGAGCTTTATCTATCATCTATCTATCTACCATCATCAATCTGTCATCTATTTTTTTTTGTTTATTTTTTTAGCCTTGAGAGACATAGAGAACAGGTTTTCAGGAGTTCTAAGCTTTTGGCTATGTTATTTTTCAGATTTCAGACAATGCCCCCAGTGTTCTATGTCAAAACCTATAGAAAATACTACTACATTTGTTTTGCATTATTTGGCCATACTGAACCAATACATTTTTTGTTCATGTTCGTTGTCCCATTGGATCACACACTGATCACTATAAGAATTGGGAAGTGTGGGTGCTCATAGTAAGTAATATCTGCTGTCTACATGCATTTAGTATAGAAGTAATTTTCCATATGTCATGCAAAAAGTTTTTATAACAATGAAATTGACACAGTTCCTGGACTGTAAAAACAACCATAGTCCATTGCCATGTACACCTTGGCTATGAAACACACATACACCATTTTCCAGATTTATAACATGAAAGGAAACTAGCACTAAAACACACACACACACACACACACACACACACACACACACACACCCAGGCAAAATTTTAACAGCAAATATGGCATGGGCACTAACTTTCATTAGCAAGAAAAAAATAGTTTATATTAGGCTAAGATTTTATTTGGTCATTTGTCATAGGCTGTGTCAATTTTCTATTTACTTGTTATATTGGAGTTGAGAAAGAAGTTGAAAGTGTAAGATATTCCATGCAGAGAAATGGTGAGGTGATCTTTTTAGGTAAGAACCCTTAGCACGGTTCACCATGAGAAAAAAAGCAAAAGTCTTACTGTGTCTCCTTGGATTTTGGAGCAAATATATATTACATTTGGATATGTTGCTTAACCCATTTATCAGGTGACTCAGAAGGTTGCCAATTTTGAGTGAGTTGTGGAGCAAAATACATCTCCGTATCAGTTTCAAGCTGTGGTACAAGCTGTCCTGTTTTATGATCCAGCACATCAAATATTATTAGAAGTAACTGTGAAATTGATAAATTCTGAATGGGACCTCAGGTGAGCTCTCTTTGGAGAATCTCAGCCAAGACCAGTAGGGTTTTGGAAGACTTCCAGGTTATAGCTTGCTAATGAGCTCTGGTAGAAGCTAAACTCCTGACCAGGGGATACCAAGTTACTATGACTCTCTAATCACCACTCATGAACATAGCATATAAGATAAACTAAATCAAGCTAAACCCAAAATGAGACAATTAGACATGCATTGTAACACTCAAGGTCATGGTTGATTTTACATACATACACACACACGCACACACTCAGTTGATCCTTGAATAACATGGGTTTCAACTGTGTGGATCTACTTATTTGTGGATTTTTTTTTCAGTAACACTTGTACTATTAGGATTCTGCAGGTATAAAGGGTATATACCATTCTATATAGGGGACTTGAGCATCCAAGGACTTTCATACCAATGGAGGGTCATGGAACCAGTGTACCACAAATCCTGAGGAGCAACTTAAGTTTTTAGGCAGTCAAAAATTGTGTGGGTTGCCCTGGCTGGCATAGCTCAGTGGATAGAGCTTGGGCTGCGAACTAAAGCATCGCAGGTTCGATTCCCAGTCAGGGCACATGCCTGAGTTGCAGGCCACGGCCCCCAGCAACCACACATTGATGTTTCTCTCTCTCTCTCTCTCTCTCTCTTTCTCTCTCTCTTTCTCCCTCCCTTCCCTCTCTAAAAATAAATAAATAAAACCTTTGAAAAATCTTAAAAAAATTGTGTGGGTTGTTGACTATGTGGTGGTCAGCACCTCTAACCCTGTATTGTCAAAAGGTCAACTATATATGTAAACTTATATATGTGTGTATATATATCCTTTACATATTAAAGTCCTGAGAACACAAGTAGTTTGTATAAGTGAGTATTTCAGACCTCCATGGAACCTGTTCTACTTTGCTATCTCTCAATCTATACCTAGGGTCTCATGGAGAGTTGCCTATGATCTGTCTTCATTTACAGATGGAATTGCATTATATTTCAAGTGTGACAATATGTGTGAATATTGCATGATAATATTACAAGGGTGACACTGAATGACTGACCTCAGTGACAGAAGATCCTTCCAGTAAAGACATATGTGTGTGAAATCTCTTATCCACTTTGTGTAAAAATATAGATGACCTGAAAGATAAATATACTCAGGTATGGATCCTAAGCAGTGATTAAATGCTAAGAATCAGAAAAAAAGAAATAAATATTAATGCAGCAAATAGACTTGAAGGGATAAGAATATGGGTAGGTAGTACTTTCTGCATGAACACATTACATAGAACTATTATTATTCAATGAACATGCTGCCAGGAACAACTACAGTGAAAGATCATGATTTTTGATATGCAAACTTTTCATCAAGACTTTTCTCCATAAGACTACTGCTGAGTACAAAACTTGCTAACATCAGAAGTCCATGCTGTAACCCTGATACAACACAATTACCACAAGTGACCAGTTTGCTACCTAGTGGTGGTTTGATGAAGTCCTTTTAGTCATGGATTGAATAGTGATTTTTCTCTCATAAACATAGGTATATATTCTGGGTATGCATTTGCCTCCCCTGAAAATAGTATTTTTATTGGCTTTCTATAATTTGCTTATTTATTTATTTTTATTTAATGATGAGGAAAAAATCTGGTCTCTGTTCCTCCATCTTGGACAGAAGTAGAAGTTTTATATTTTTTAAATGTTAAAATATATATCTTGAGCAGAGACAATATTGAGTAAGGCAAGATGGCAATAAATAAAGACTATTTCAACTCCATAGCTAGTAATGTGTGGCTGGCATATAAGAAACTGTCCATATTCAAGCTACACATCTTGATAAATTTCACATGTATATACATCCACGAAACAATGGTCACAGTCAAGACAGTGAGTATATCCAATCACAACCACATATGTTTTCTTGTCCCTCATTGAATAGTTTCTTATATGCCAACCACACATTAATAACCCTCCCTTTGAAAAAATTCATTTGCCCATACCATTCCTTACTAATTACATTAGTAACTTTAATTAGTAAATTACATTTACTAATATTAGCATGTTTCCCATTGATCAGAAGTAGTGACCTGGTAGAAATAACTATAGAATTTTCTACTGAAAGCTGAAATTATGGTCCTGACTGGAAGATAAATTCCTACAAATGGAGTGACAAGTTTATCTACATTGCATAGTATACATTTTAAACCAGTGGCAAATACATGAGCTCCTTTCTGCCAGAGATGGATAGCATGGCCTTGAGAAGTATTGGGTAAAGCTGAGAAGAGCACTTCTCATTGAGAACTTTACAACATAGTCCATGTGTTTTATCCTCCTTTCCCTGGAAAAGACCAACAAATGAATGCCTCCACCAGAAAAAGCACAGATTTAGATGGAATGGAATTTAAGACTGTCTTTTAGTGACTTGGCTGAGTATGTATTTGATTCAATAGTGAGGTGATAAAAAAATATTTCTGCTAACTAGAGAGGACAAAGGGGACGCTCTTTAGAACCCAGGTGATTCAATGAGATATTTCTTTGCATTCCCTTATCCTATATTATTGTTAAGGGGAAAAACATGTTAATCAGTTAGGACATGATCACCAAGAGTCTATAAGAATAAAAGTGTCTTGCTACCCAGCCAGTAACCTAGTGCAGCAGAGCTGCCGGCAGAGAGAGTAAGAAGAGCACAGCACGGGAATCTGTAGAATCATGCTATGCTTTCCAGTTCAAGGCTCAATACCAGGTGCAGTGGTGAATATTGTCACTAATATGGTTTATGATTTATGTTTAATATACTTTTTTTCTAACTTTCTATCTTAGCTCCTTTATATCTTGCATGAAAATACCTTATGTGAAAGTATTTGATGTTGGCTAATATTTAAAGTTTCAAGAGAAATTGACATTACCTGGTGGTGACACAGTAAATAATGAAACATCATGGGCACCTTGTGTTTAAATCACAAATCCCTATTTTATGCTTGTGGTTTTCTACTAACAACTTAAAGATAATCTCTTTAAACTACAGCAAGTCTTTGAATCATATTGTTTATTTTGCCATCTTTATTATGATGCTGATGAGATGCCATAGGAACTTAACTCTTCTCTATATCAATTAATCTATGATAAAACTGGTTATGTTATACCATTCATCATCGTTCCAAGAACCTGTCAATGATGATGAGTGAAAACTTGCTGTATTTAAACAGAAACTATATATAGTATACTGTTAGTGTATATTAGAATTAGTTTTTTGAGTTTTTTTCCTATCATAGACAATGTATACATGTCATAAATGAATTAGCATTATGTGTCAAGTCATTTAAAACTACTCATTTACATGATAAAGTTGGACTTGAATTATTAACTAATTTACTTCATAGAACAATTCTGGTTCATGCATTTGTCTGAATACATTTTTGTCCAAGTATTCATGAAATTAGTTAGCTGAATCAATGATAGTAAAAAAAATAAAAAAAAACCTATGTGCTAATTGTATAAATTGTACAAATTATATTTTAAGGTGCATTGATTTGTAAAGCATCTTTGGCATTGTATAAAGCCAAACATAAATGAAACACATGATAAAGTTCTATTTTGGAAGAAAGTTATCAGAAGAAAGCATTTGAAAATATGTGAACCTATAATTAGACATAAGTAAAGTGTTAAATTGGTTACACGGCCATGCATTTCAACAATTTCTATTAGTTAATGATTTCATTAACCTTATTTTTCTCCCTCTCAGATACATTAAAAGCTACTGCTTTCCCTTAATTGCAGTCTTAGCATGTGTTCATCCCCTAAAGGCTGTGCAGGTTGCTTAGCAAAGCAAGCTTTGTGCTGCCAGTCTTTTATCACAGAATGCAAGTGATCATGTCTATCATTACATGTAAACAGTGGAAGGACTAATCCTGAATGTGTACATCAAAGCATTTCAATTGTTTCTAGATGACAAGTGGCCTTGAACAAAGAAAGGTATCTAAACCCTTTTACACATTCTGCATAAATAAGAAATGACATTTAATTGGAACAAGCTGTGTGCAAGTGGGTCTCCTGGTTGGAGAGATTATTTTGATTGATCAGACTGGTGTGAAAGCTGGTCATATTTTGGCCATACCTGATCTGCCATGTCAACTGCCTCTGGTAGGTTCAATGTTTTTACTGTTTTTTCAAAATCAAGTAAGCCCACCTATATTGGTACTATGAAAGAGCGTCTTGAAACATTTTGAACATTTAAGTAAACTCACAAAATATTTTTAAATATTATATACTTAAATATATTTTTAAATATATTATATATATATAAAGTATATATATAATATATTTATAAAATATATATATATTTATATTTTAAGTATATACAATATACTTAAAATATTTTTTAAATATTTTTTTTCATGAAATATTTAGGAATGTCTTATAGTAATCAGCACTAAGTGGGAATATAATTCTCTTTATATATCTTTTCCTATTGGAGAAATATATTGAAACTCAGTGTTTTTATCCTGTTTTAGAATGTGACCTTGTTTCTCAGGGAAAATAAAAATGAATATCAACATTGCAGCCTTGTTGCATTTGATATTTCAGAAAAGTTGCTCAAAATCCCCAGCTATCAGGAATTGTGGTTTGGACCTGCCCCGAGTCACTGAAGTCATCAAATAGCTGAATGGGATCTACATGGTAATTTCTTTCCTTGTTACCACTTTGCTTGATGAACACTTTATTATCTTTGAAACTACTGTAAGGATTTATCTTCATAAGTACCACATTAAATTAGATTTGACATACTAGATTCTTAAAACTTCTTAACAGGCATATGGGATATCTCATGGACAATTAAAAAAGAAAACCTTCAAAGATAAGTTAGATGGACAGTATCACAAAATATCTTATTTAGAAATAATCTTGCCCCAGTAAAAATTTAGCTAAAACATAAAAATGGATTAGCTGTAAAAGAGAATTAGCTAAAATACTAAGTAAAATCATTTGTAAAATACTAAAAAAATTACACACAGTGTAACATAAAATACAATTTGAGTCAACCTTAAGCATTTGTTTTCTATAAATCTTGGCAACACAATCATATAGAGTATTCATATTCCAAGTAATTTTAATCTCATACATATATATTCTATATACATATTTATGAAGAAATAAAGGTAAAGGTGTTAAGAAACTCACAGACACAGACAACACTATGGTGATTAGAACAGGGGGAGGGGGTGGGTGGAGGTAGAAAAAGGTGTAAGGGGGATAAATGGTGATAAAAGGAGAGTTGACTTGGGGTAGTGAACACACAATGGAGTATACAAATGATGTGTTATAGAATTGTACACCTGAAACCTATATAATTTTAATAATCAATGCCACTCCCAGATTCAAAAAAAGTAAAATAGTAATAACAAAATGCATCTGAATCTTTTTAAGCTTTAGAAACTATGATATAAAATTTCTTGTCATATGATCTAAGAAGCAAAGAAAAATGAAATTCATTGTTTTAATGAAAACTTCATGCTTTTATTACTTTTGTCAGCTTAATTGTAAAATTTTACAAGTTTTAGAAAAGTCATAAAATCAATGTAGTATGAAAGTTCTTAACTGTTGGAGCTAATGGTGAAGTCAGTTTCATTGCATTGTTCATTGACAATGCTGCAATTATATTGAAATCATTTATATGAGGATGTTCATTTCTAGTTGTCCCAAAATTAGAAAATGAAAAACCTAGTCCATTTATTAAGATGTTCTTAAAGTTTTGGGGCAAAAGATAAATAAAATACAAAATGCATCTAGCAAGGGTATGAAAATATTAAGGTTGCATTTATCACAATTTATGGGACCACCGAGGACCTGGCCCTTTACACTTTTTCTCCCTTAAACTCTATTCTAGTTGTGAAGACTTTGTAGTAACTAATAACTGTAACTTTCATTTTCAAATTCCTTCTCATTAGCATTTAAAGCCATTAAATAAGGTTGGAAATTTATAAATTTGTATGACATGAGTTTTCTTTACTAGACATAGTTTCACTTAAGTGAGATAGAGATCCATTGCAAATACCTACTTTTCTGGCAATCTCATTTTTTAGTAACAAAAATAATCACATCAAATAAAATGTTTTTTAAAGGTCATTTGAAATTCAATTACAAAATCAGAAGAATAGTATGTATTCTATTTGCTTTAACTGCTTGCACAAGACTAGGAAGACTCGATAGGTCAAAAAATAGGCCTATGCACATCAACAGTGGTTAAAGTTGGGCAGTGACTCCCATTAGCAATTCTTTTCCTTCTGTAATAAACACACCAAGAACATGTTTGGTTTTCTATGATGCTGGTTCCTTAGGTTTGCTTATTAACCATAACTCAATTTAAGTTAAAAATTAGTGAGTGAATGCTGTTCATTTTAAAACAGCAGATGACACCAACATATTTTGCATAAATGGTAGCAATGAATTCAGGTTATTATTATTAATAAAAGATGTAGTTCTCACAGAGTTCAAAGGGCTCTTTTTTACCATTTAGTATTTTAAAGACAATAAATTTCTATATGTGTACATGTTTAAAAAATAAATGTTGAAATTAAAAATAACAGAATTACTTTGCTCTAATTAAAATAATAAAATGCTTTAAAAAATTATCAATAACAGTTTCTCTCTTATAAGACATTCCAACCATTACCACTGCCTTTTATGTTTATTCATCTATTATTGCCAGAGTTCTTTTTTTTATTGTTTGCTCAACTACAGTTGTCTCCATTTCCTCCCCACCATGCCACCCTGTTTCACCTATCTCCACCTCCCACCCACGAATCTACCCCTTCGGTTTTGTCCATGTGTCCTTTATACATGTTCCTTGATGGCCCTTCCCCTATTCTCCCCCAGACAAATACCATATGATCTCACCTATAAGTGGAACCTAATCAACAACAACAACAACAAACAACAACAACAAAGGGAGCAAAATAGGACCAGAGACACTGAAATAAAGAACAGACTGACAGTAACCTGAGGGGATATCACTGCCTGAACTTTTTCAAAAAATTTTTGAAAAACATTACACAGGAATAGAGTTTTAAATTTTTTTGATAAACATAAAAACAGATTTGTGTAATAGTGATATAGTTAAGTATCTATTTAATGAGGGAATCTTCCATGTTAGTAAATTTAATCACATTTATGTAAAAAAACAACACTATAGTTGTTTTCTAAATGTATTATTTCACATATATGTGTGCTTTAAAAATAAAAACTATTTACCAATGAGCAAAATATTATGTTAGGATAATGTAAAACTAAGAAGACATAAAGTTAAAAACTAAAATAGGATTTAAATAAGTGTTTTCTTCAACAGCATGGTAATCATGAAATGATCAATTTTCAAAAATTATGTGTACTAAAAGCAAGGAAATATTTACTATAAAAAGATAAACAGAAAAATTTCTATTTTTTTTAATTACAGAGATACACTTTCATTTATCTTTCATGTATCACATTTTTGCTTGCAAAAAATTATAAGACCATTAATAAAATAAAACAAGTTAGTTTTGGGCAGCATATTTAAGATATAGGATCTAAATATAAAAAAAAACAAATTTACATACATTAAGAACATGGATTTGGTTGAGATGGTTGCACTATCCAAATGTTTTTGTAGTTTCTTAAGTGTTCTAAAGCAGATAATTCAGTTACACTCAAGATAGCTGACAATCATTCAGGCATTTTATTCTCCCCAGTGGTAAATGCTACTTTCCAAATTTAGCACAAACAAGCCACATTAATATAATCAATGTTGCAAATTCATTTGTAATAATATAAAACTGACTGGTAATGTGTCAGGCATTATTGTACTAGCTACTTTAAGTGAGTATCATAATTTAGAGATAAGGAGTTAAAGCTTAGAGAGGTTTAATAACATATGTAATAGCACAGCTTGCAAATGGCAGAATCTGTAAATTGTTTCTAAACAGACATTTTCTCCTCATTATACTGTAATTTCTACCTATATAATTTATTTAAGGAGAGAAAGTTGACTAATATCTTGTTTCATTCTATAGTGTCAGTATAAATCCATGCAAGTCCTTTTATTTAATATAATTGTTTTATGACTATAATATTTTATAAGTGATGTTTGCATGTAACAGCTAAAGAACTACTTAAATTTGCCTCATACTCTAATGACTATATCTATCTATGTCTATATACCTATATCAAATACCTACAAGTCTCAGATTCATTGTTTTGGAAATGAATATAGGATATTATCAATATTTATCTTAATACATTAAAAAAGGCTCAGGGTTATTTTTATTGACTAAATCATAATATTATGCATCTTAGTCATATGTTAACTATTTGGTGTTTAATATTTAACTGGTTAATAGACTATAACTGGTTAAGGATAATACACACATAACTATATTATGATCATATCTAAAGAGATAATTTTCATTCATGTTTTGCAAAACACATATTGTTACTATCTAATATCTTTTTACCTAAAAATTAAAATTTAATTTGGAATATTATGTAACTTGAAAGGTATTTTGGGAAGAGTGATTTTACTAACCGCCTCACAGTCTCAATAAACCCAGTAAGAGTTGTATTACAATGGTTAACTCCATTATTTTCACTAGTTGGCATTATCCTCTTCTCAGGCTTTCAAAAACCCTGATGTATTCCATTCTGAATCATAATCCTCCTCGAACAGAGGATCTTGCAGCAGTTTAGCTTTCTGTCTCGTCTGTTGGGATAAGCACTATTACTGCTAAGAACTTCCTAAGTGATTCTTCATTTAAAAAAAAATAACAATACAGGTACAGGATTGCAAAAGTGTTATTCATAGGGTATTTTCTGGTAATGTAATAAACAAAGGGTTGCAGCTGTCACTGAGCCACTCCATCAGGAATTGGGTGTATTTTATCTGACAACTACAAAGACTTCTGTGAACAATTTCTGTCTAGTTCATTCTAATCACTAAGGACTCTGCTTTCTTTTAAATGGAAAAGGGGGGTTTTGAACAATTTCAAGCTTTATTCTGAAAAGCCAGCTCATCCTTTTGCTGTATTCTTGTTATAGTTACTTTTTTCTACACTGTCTGAACACGTGGTCTTAAAAATAATATAATATACAACATCACTTAGACTCTGTTAACTGCCAAGCCTCTGCACCACTAGATAGGCTTCTTATGCTTTTTCTGTTAAAGTCCATACTCATGAAACTCATTCATAAAAGTACTTCAATATACTATCTCACTTAAATTTTGATATTTACTTCATTATTAAATTATTGCGGCTGTGATACACCAGTTCAGAGATAGGCTACAGAAAAGTGTTACCTAAGATGTATTTAAAACCCATATTCTTTGGTTTTCACTTCACCACAACACCCCCTCCCACAAAACAGTCCAACATAAAAATCTTTATTTTCCCAAAGCTACTATTTCAAAAATATGTGTACATCACATAAGTGTAACCTTAAGGCAGCAATATAAAGTGGTTATATAGAAGCTCACCTGATTCCCATTGCTACTATTTGAGAAATAAATCACAGGCTATTAAAATTTAAAATAAATAAAGCACAAGTAATTGATTATGGCAAGAAAGGCCCAGAATGTGAACAATATTTGCTCTGGTGAGAGTAAAGGGGAGAAAACTGTACTTGAACAATGTTTAAAATAAAATTAAAAAAAAAAGAATAAAACAACTGAGAAAAAAAAGAAAAACATAGTTGATATTCTGTTATAGCTACTAGAACCTAGATGCATTGTAGTTGAGACATATTTGAGTACTGGATCAACATAAATGACAGAAAAATAAATATAATTCTAGATAAAGAAGAGCTCAGAAAATATATGCTTGCAATACATTTTTATTTCAGCTTTTTGTGTGATATATATTTTAGGCCACTATTAGTCAATGTCAATATCTTATAAATAAAAAAAAAAAACTTTGATCAGTTAATCAAATTGTTTATAGTCCATTTAAATTTAAGACAATAATTACATGCTTATATGTCAGTCTGCCATCTTGCTATTTGATTTTCATTTGTCTATTTTATTTTTCTATAGTTCTCTTACTTTCTTTCTGAATTATTTTGAGTTAATCAAATATGCTTAATTATTCTTTTTAAATTAAAGTTATTTTGGGTAAAACTTGTTAATGAAGTTATATAGGTTTCAAGTGTACAATTCTGTATTGCATCATCTGTAAATTGCATTGTTTCCACCATCCAAAGTCAAATCTTCTTCCATCACTATATATTTTACCTCCTTTACTTACTACCTCCAAACCCTCTTCCCATCTGGTTACTCTCATGTTGTTGTCCCTGTCTCTGGCTTTTTTTTTCTTTTTTTTTGCTTGTTTGTCTTTTGTTCATTTGTTGTTTTCATGTTTTTCTTTCACAAATGAGTGAAATCATATGGTTCTTAACTTTTTGTGTCTGATTTTTGTTTAGCATGTATTCTCAAGATGCACCTGTATCATTGCAAATGACAATATTTCAACTTTTCTAATGGCTGAGTAGTATTCCATTGTACATAAGTGTTATCGATTTGATTTCTTCCACTGCCATCATGGCAGTTATCCTTTCATTATTCTTTCCATGGGTGTTCTGGGGCCACCAGTGTACACGCTTAACCCCTCAAAGACGATTTAGAGTTAATATCAATAATGGTTTACACTTTAAAACTCACATTATATTTTTGACACTTTTTACTTCCAACTTTCCATTTGACATTATTACTTCACACCTTATATCTTCCATTTCCCACATCACATTATCAACTTCCCACTTTGAAAATTTATAACTGAAAAACAATATAATTCCATTTTCATTTACCCATTCTTTGTGTTTCTGTGATACATCTTTTGTTCCATGAATCATATACACTCCATTGCATAATAGTATTTTTTTGCGCAGATATTTGTCTCCTAAAAAAGTTAACACATTTAAAAAAAAGTCATCTTCATTTGTGTCCCTTCATCCTGAAGAATAATATCACTTAACATTCTTTGTTGCATCCATCTACTCTTCACAGTTTTCTTTGTCTGAAAATATTTTATTTTTCTCATTATTTTGAAAAGTATATTCATACTTAAAAGATTGTTAGCTGACATTTTTATTTTTGAGCCTTTAAAATATTATTCCATTGTCTCCTGTTCTACATTGTTTCTGATGAGAAACATTTTTTCAATTGTTTTTCTCTTGTATTTTTCACACAGTTGCTTTCAAGTTTTTCTTTTTGTATTTTAGTTATGGCAATTTTACCATGAAGTGCCTACATGCTATTTAATTACTTCTTTTTTGTTTGGAGTTTTCTTAGATTTATATGTAATGTTGCTTTCTTTAGTCAAATTTGAGAATTTTTGTCATAAATTTCTCTAACATTTTCTACCTCATTATTTTATTTTCTTGCTTATCTGAAATTCTAATTATACATAAAATAAAATAATACTTTTACAAATTTCTGATAATATGTTCATATTAAAAATATGTATTTTTGGCAGATTGGGGAAGTTCTCTTTTATTATTTGTTGAAATAACTCTTCCACTTCTTGCTCCTTTCTCTTCTTCTTCTAGTACCTCTATAATTCAGATGTTGGAATGTTTAAAGATGTCTTACAGGTTCCTAAGCCTGTCCTCATTTTTTAAAATTATTTCTTCATTCTTTTCTGATTAGATGTTTCTTTCTTCCTTTTGGTCCACACCATTGATTTGAGTTCCAGTTTCCCTCCCATCAATATTGATTCCCTGTACCAGGAAGCTCAGAGAGTCTCAAAGAAGTTGGACCCATGGAAGAACACACCAAGGCGCATCATAATTGCATTAGCTAAGATTAAAATTAAGGAGAGAATCCTAGAAGCAGCAAAAGAAAAAGAGGCAGTAACCTACAAAGGAGTGCCCATAAAACTATCAGCTGATTTCTCAAAAGAGAACTTACAAGCAAGCAGGGGCTGGAAAGAAGTATTCCAAGTCATGAGAGGCAAGGACCTACATCCAAGATTGCTCTATCCAGCAAAGCTTTCATTTAGAATGGAAGGGCAGATGAAGCACTTCCCAGATAAGATCAAGTTGAAGGAGTTCATCATCACCAAGCCCTTATTATATGAAATGTTAAAAGGATTCATCTAAGAAAAAGAAGATAAAACATATGAACAGTAAAATGACAGCAAACTCACAATTACAAGCATCCACACCTAAAGAAAAAAAAAAAGCAAACTAAGCAATCAACTAGTAAAGGAACAGAACCATAGAAATGGAGATTATGTGGAGGGTTATCAACAGGGAAGTGGGAGGGGGAGAGAGAAGGAAAAGGTACAGAGTATAAGCTGAAGGGAGGACAACTGTAATAGCATAATCAATAAAATATATATATATATATAGAGAGAGAGAGAGAACACACTCAATATATATATTGAGATTAAGAATTTGTATTGATCCCTCTTCAGAATCATTGACTGTTCAGGCATTTGTTATCTGACTTTAAGGCAATTCAGTTAATTTTTCATTTCAATTCATGTAATTATTAGCTCTTGAATTCCTATTTGATTTTTAATATATATTTTTAAAATTTAAGCATATATTTATATTTATTGATTATAGAGAGTGGGGGGAAGAGAGAGAGATGATGTGAGAGAAACATGAATCAGTTGCCACCCATGTTAGTCCTAACCACAGACCCAACCCCCAACCGAGGCATGTGTTCTGACCAGGAACGGGAAGATCGACCTCTCTGTTTGTGGGACTATGCTGAAACCAACTAACCAACTGAGCCACACACTGGTCAGGAATCCACTCGATTTTTTTACACCACTTCTACTATCTTTATTGAAGTGCACTATCTTTTAATTATGTAAAGTATTTACTTAACACACTTTATTTAATTATTTGAGTCAATTTATGGTAATACTTTTAGATGTTTTGTATTCTAACTCTGTCTATTATGAGTTTTGTTCCTTGAAGTTAGATTATATATTCTAGGCTATTTTCATGTTTAGTTACATTTTAGTTACTTTTATATTAGAATATTTTTATGTCTTTGGAAAAGTTTGTAGAAGACAGTGGAGAGAGTTCCTTATACTCCCATCCATTGTGCTCAGTTATAAACATGGTGCCACCATACAGTTAATAGTCATTTCTCCTTAGGCTCCTCTTTTCTGTGACAGTTCTATCAATTCTTTTTATTATGTAATAGGCATTGAGCATGGTACACTGTACAGTGTACAGACTTTAATTTTATTATGTTCCTCTAAGGATTGCTGCTTCTTCCAGGAGCCACTTCAATTACTGGCTGTTGTATTTGAATTGCTTAGGCTGTTTTATTCTATAAAGTGATGGGTCCATGGAAAGTTCATGTTTTTTAAGCTCCCCCAACTTGGTGGCATTGACCTCCCTAACTTGGTACCCCTGTGCTTCTTGTTGTGGTGAATTTGAGATGGCTTTCCCAGAGCTTCCTTTATATACCTAAGGCATTTCAAGTTGATTCTCACAGTGTTTATTGGATGTTGATAAAATCTCTTCATTTTGCCTAGCTGCCCTATCACATCTTCATAGTTTCTTTTATTTCTGTTCTCTTCTCAACTTTATAGCTCCTGCTCTCTAGTAAACTTCTAGCATAAGCTGACTTTCCTGGAATGCATGCGGTCTGACACTCAACCAAAATTTTGTAGGTAACTTCTTGTCACTTTCTTTTCAGGACCCTTTTCCCATTACATTTTATCATGAATTAATTGGGTTTGCTTCAGTGACCTTGAGTTTCAACATCTGCTTTGTTAACTCAATAGGACCTCTGGCTCTTTATTCTGAATGACATTTTGCTGGGACAAAATGAAATCATCATCCCCAAGAAGAGAGCCCATGTGGCTGTGCTGCTTGTTAACTACATCTCCATTTTCCAAGGAGCCACAATTTTATGCTCCCTTTTGTCCAATGCAGAGATATTAAGGCACACTGACACTTCTGTGATAAGTGATGTTTGCTTGACCATTTTTATAGTTGCTTATTATTGAAGGGTTGATTAATCTTGAAATAAAACTTTTATGTCTTAGTTTGAAGCAGAAGTTCCCCGGTTGATACCTGAATGATTGATATAGATATCTTAATGTTGTTTAGAGACAAAGATAAAGATGAAGGAGGTTTTCTATATTTGAGGTGTATATCTGTAATTAAAATGCAATTGTAGGATAACAAGTCCAAACTCATGTCAGAGTCCTAGCTAGATATATGTGGATATCAACCTATGGATATTTTAATCATAAGACTGGATACAATTTTCTAAGAAATGAATATAAGAAAGATAAAATTCTAAGGAGTGAAACTGAAGTCAATCAATATCTATAGATCAGAAAGATTTATAAGGGTGTCCAATCAGCAGCCTGCAGGTCTCATGAGGCTCAGGATGGCTATGAATGTGGCCCAACACAAAACTGTATATTTACTTAAAACATCATGAGATTATTTTTGTGATTTTGTGTCACAATGTATTTAATGTGTAGTCCAAGACAACTCTTCTTTTTCTAGTGTTTCCCACAGATGCCAATAGTTTAACACCCCCAAAAGAATACAACTGGTTTTCAGTAGTGCAAATTGAGGTGGGGTTTCCTAAATAATCTAAAAAAAAAAAGACAAGAAAGAGCATGGAATTTATGAAAATACACCTCTCAAGTCTCTCACTACATAATTGACTATTACCCCCAATGGCTATGTTCTGAAATCCATCTTTACCACAACACCAGGACATACTTGACAGTACTGCTCTGAGACTATGGCCGAAGGCACACTGCTCTTAAGAGGGACGTTTGTTTGAGAATTCCCCATGGACCTTCTGATAATTAACTTAGATTTCTCTCCTTCCCTTTCCTTTCTCTTTCCTTTTTCTCTGTCTCTTCTTCACTCCTTCTCACCCTCTCTCCCAGCCTGCCTTCTTTCATTTTTGCTATCCTTCTTAGGACCCAAACCTGCATCAAGTTCTAATGACTCTCCAGCCCTTTTTTATCCCCTTCACAGACATTTTCACTCAATTATTCTTGTTCTTATTTATGCTGTCTGCTTCTTTATGACTGAATCTATAAAAATAATCTTTATAGATAAAGCAAAAAGCTACTCTAAAGAGATGACTACATCTTGTAGAGTGATAAAATAAATTTCCAAAGAAGACCTTTTAATTTATGGGGAGTTTTCTGATGAGAGTATTGTCCATATACCTGAAAAGCCTGGCAGAAGTGGAGACTAATTCAGGTTGGAGGAAGTATAGAGACATGCTGGGGACATTCTCTAGGTGCGGAGATATGCCCTGTGAGTCCAGGGCCTCATGGAGTAACTGAGATATATATACACACATGTACATGTACACATACACATATACACATACATTTGTACACATATAATACAATTATGTCCATCCACATTCATACACAGCTGTGTGTGATGAGATTATACCAGATGTTCCCTTAAGAAAAGTAGACATTAGTGCATGCCTGATTTAGCCTTCAGGTAGTTTTTAGATATAAGATTGAGAAAAATTGAGGGGGAAAACCTGAAGCTGAGACTGCCAGAAGCACTAAGTTTCACTTGCTTTTATATGGAATCTAGACGAGAACAGCAAAGAAAAGGAGCCATGTCAGAGAATTAATGAGCATCCATAGGAGATCAACTAGCTCATCTCAGTGCTCTCATGTGAAAGGAATATAATTTATTTGTTTAGACATTTTACCGACTTTAAAATGGAGGGTACTCTTATTTCATGAAGATAAATAAGATGTCAAGATGACAGCATTTAGTATTCAAATAGGTCAGAAAATAATTTTAAATTCTACAAATTAAATATTACACATTTATAAAATGTGTTTGCCAAGAGTATTTACCTACTTTTTTCTTTTCAGATACATTAAATAATGCTGTTTTTGATAACCAGAATTTCAGCAGGAATAAAAATAATTTTCTTCTTTAGTATTCTGATTTATAGAATGTTTGAACATTTTTAGGTAAATTGTAATTGTACAACTATAAACTAACAAATGTGCGAGAACACAACAAAAGTGGTGATAATTTGTATTTGAACTTAAGAGTTCAAAGTAAAAATTATGTAATCTACCTAAGTTCATTAGGTTGGACTTTAATTGTATACACCTGTTGTCTTTATTAAAAAGGGGAAATTTGGGAGGCAAACAAATACAGATACATAGAGAATGCCACGTGACCATCAAGGCAAAGATTGGGACTGTATACCTCCAAGCCAAGGAACAACAATGATTGACTGAAAACTACTAATTGCTAGCAGAGGCATGGCACATATTCTCACTGTAACCCTCAGAAAGAATCACCCCCACTAACCTTGATCTTGGACTTACAGTTTCTAGATCCATGAGACAATAAATTTCTGTGGCTCAAGTCACACAGTGTGACTTTGTTATGACAGCCCTAGTAAACCAATATAGCAGACAATGCTTCAGGCCCCTGTGACTGCATAATCTCTGCCCAAATGGCACCAGCCTTGTTTATTGGGAATTCTACTCTAAAAGAATGGCCCATGTCTCACTATATGCACACAGACAAGAGTGATGTCTGTGTGGTGACTGCTGGAGAAGCCATCTCTGCATATGGAGTGTAGATACTCATACTGGGGTGTCACATGTATGTTTGGTTGTTAGCACCAGACGTTGGGAAAAAAAGATGGTTGATAGACCAGAGGCTATGGAACTGTTGTCCCTGTATTAGCACATTGTGTTGTAAGAATCCAAAGAGCCTAAGAATTCTAGATCCAAACCTTTTTTCTATGTCATTTTTAAGATAGATTTGCCAACATAAGAGATATAATATATTTTATTTATCACCTCATTAGCTTAATTTATGATTTGAGAGGTGAAGACATGGTATTTGGACTTTCATTTGCATTTTGTTCAAGCCATGTTAGGGGCAAACTTGTCTTGGTTGAAACTAATTCTCCTTGCTATCATTAAACACAGAGTTGAACAACCACTATGATAAGTAGAGATATGGCTTTCAGAAATAGTCCACTAGAATATTTTAGGTATAAACCTGAATAAATATATAGAATATATTACACCTATATATCAAAATGTTGATTAAATATCTTGCCAACAACCTGTATCTATGTGATTAAATTGACATGAAATCTTTACTTTCCCAAATTAAGTCCCATAAATGAAGTTTTGCTATGTCAACAATCATTTCAATCATGAAGAGTCAATTCAATAATGATATACTTAAAATTTGGAGCAGCTATAATGATGGTTATTTCTCTTCTCAATACTTAGCAAAATAAATACCCTCTTGCTCCTTAAATGTGTTATTTTATTTGGAATCATAACTCTAATAAGATTATTTAAATATATAATTATAAATTTAATATCAGTTTTTAAACTATTGTTTTCTAATATTGATACACATATTAATTCTTTAAACAATATTGTATAAAAAGTCCAAAAGAACATTGATCATACCACTGATGTTTATTTTCTATTATGCTATTATTTTTTTACTATCATATTAATTTTTTAAATGTCTTCATTTGTTGTCTAACCCAATAAGGTAATAAGGTAATAACTCATACATTTGAATTCATTATTTGATCAAAGTAGTTATTTGAAATAAAAGTTGTATGCACAGTATATTACATATACCATGTGTAAAGAATTTGGAAATTAAAAGTGCTCTATATCATTGGAATTCTTAAAGTGAAATGCAGTCTAAATATTTATATCAAATATTTATTTAAATTAAATAGTTGTCTGTCAATCCAGACAAATTTGGGATATAGTGTTTCACATAAAATTCACTAGCTAATAGATAAATTGAGTAACATATCCTCAGCACTGAAGAACTAAGATTAATCTTCTACTTCATATCATCCACCCTTCCATAAAAATGATCACAAATGCAATATTGAATATGTCACTCCTTGAGAGATGTGCTCAAACATTCTCACTCATGAAACCTACACAGTAAATGTTAAAATCAGTCAGTGAGTCACAAGATGATAAAAGGAACAAGTAGTAAAGTGAGATTTTTTTCATATAGATGAAATAGGTTGAATAGTATATTAATCAGCAGTATAAGCTTTTATAAAGTTCCCCATCATACAATATTTCCAAAAGTATGTTCTAAGTAATTACATTTATCAATTATTTGTTGCTTTTATGTTGAAGTAATAAAACTAAAACTGGAGAGCATTATGTTAAGTGAAATAAGCCAGGAGGTAAAAGATAAATACCATATGATCTCACCTTTAGATGGAACCTAATCAACAAAACAAACAAGTAAGCAAAATATAACCACAGACATTGAAATTAAGAACAATCTGACAGTAACAAGAGGGGAGGTGGGAGGGGATAATGGGGGCAAAAGGGGAGTGGTTTTCAGGAACAACTATAAAGGACACATGAAGAAAACCCCACCCCCAAGGGGGGAGTGTAATCAGGAGAGGGAGGTGGGGATGGCTGGGGTGGGGTTGATTGGTGGGAGGGGGATGCAGACAACTGTATTTGAATAACAAAATTAGAAGAAAAAAAAAAAAAACTAAGTAAATCCAGCAAAATTTTATGACAAATAAATGTAAATATGTTGTTTTTCTTTTTCATGGGTTAAACAGAATATTTTTAAATGTTGCACTCTTGAGTCAATTAAAAGGCTCTTTGTCCTGAAACACCAATTCAAAAAAACCTATGTACCCCAATGTTCATAGCAGCACTATTTACAATAGCCAAGTCCTGGATGCAGCCTAAGTGCCCATCAGTAAATGAGTGGTTCAAAAATTATGGCACATTTACACAATGAAATACTACGCAGCAGAAGGAAAAAAGGTACTCTTACTCTTTGCCACACCATGGATGGACCTGGAGAGCATTATGCTGAGTGAAATAAGCCAGGCAGTGAAAGACAAATGCCATATGATATCACCTATAAGTGGAACCTAATCAACAAAACAAACAATCAAGCAAAATATAACCAGAGACATTGAAATAAAGAACAGTAACCAGAGGAGAGGAGGAAGGGGGATAATGGGGGAAAATGGGGGAAGTGTTGTCAAGGAACATGTTTAAAGAACCCAGGGACAAAGCCAAAAGGGATATGATTGATGATGAGAGGTGGAGGCGGGTGGGTGGGGGGAGAAATGGAAACAAGTGTACCAGAAAAGACTCTGTATTTGTTCTTATTCTCAAATTAAAAATTGCCTTTTCCTTAGATAAATTCTTATTTATATAAACTTTATACTAAATTTGTTGTTTTTGCTAGAAAAGATAGCTGCAAAAACCAAAAATTTAACTTCCTTTCTTTACTTAGGTCAGTATAGCTATACTTGAAATCTGTGAATAGTTTCTGGTTTTAAAACGGTTGTCCCTCTCTTTACAGGATGACTGTTATTTCATAAAGATCAAATTGGAAATATTTATTGTTATTCATATTTTTCCTAATACATGTTACTTGTTTTTTTTTAAGTCAATCATACATATCACATTGTAAATTTGATTAGGAAATGGTTAATTTTAGCATTGTCTGGAAAAGACATGGTCCTATTCGGTGGATCTTAAACTAGTTACATATACTGCTTCCAGCATATTACATTCTACCACCCTCTGGCCAGTAAAATTTTCTGGAGGATTGAATTTCTTTGCATTCTGAATGCCTGATTGATGAAATTAAGCATGTAAACAGTTAAGAAGCTGAATTAAAAGGTTCATGAACAGAATAAACATTCTTTTACTCTGTCCCTTTAGATTTGTTGCAAGATGAAGCATAAAATCAAAAATGAGCATTTATAACTGCTGAACTTTTTTACTTAAAATACAACCACATTGCAGGGATTCATAGACATACTTATTGTCTAAATTTAGAATCAGAAAAAACTAAAAGCTAATCTAGTTACAAAAATTAAAATACTTTATTTTACTTTTAATGTAACTAAGATTTTTAATGAGTAAGATTCTTGCCCCAGTTGACAAAAGTAGATAGTGACCACTTCTTTTATACTTAGCATTTTAAACTGTATTGTCAACCAATGCAATTTTCCATAAAATACATCCATTAGACTTTATATAGATATTCCTCTTCTACCATATGCAGGAAGAGTTGATTTATATGACAGGAGTCTGAAATATTAATTATTGGTTTTAGAAAACTTTGAAACAGAGGATACAAGAGTTATAAATGAACAAAATGATTATTTTAGATTTTGAAAGCCTGTTGATAATGGAGAGACAAATCTCTGTAGGAATTATAAGGACCTGCCTATTTATGATAAAGGGATATTAATATCTCCATAACAGTGGATTCATCTATGTCTCCTTGTAGTTCTGTTTTAGATTCATGTATTTTGATGTTTTATTAGGCATGTACGTATTAATGCTTGTTATGCTCCCTTGAAATGACCCCGTTATCATTTTGTAATATCCTTCTCTACAACAGATAAATTACTAACTGAACAACAATAATAAATAAATAAATAATGAATAAATAAATAAATAAATAAATGAAATCTCCTCATGTTGAAGTCTCTTTGTCCAAAATTAATATAGCTACTTCAATTTTCTTTTGATTAGTGTTAGTATGATATAAGATTTTCCACCCATTTTCTTTTAATCTACATGTTTCTTTATATTGATATTTCAGGTAAGTTTCTTGTAGATAAGAAATTGTTGGGTTGTGTTTTTTGATCCATTCTGACACTCTCTAGTTTAATTGGTATATTTTGATCATTGGCTTTTAAAGTGATTTACCAATATAGTTAAATCAATATCTACCAGATATGTTACTTTTTTCTATTTGATGTTCTTGTTTTTTGTTCTATTTGTCAGTTATACTACTCCCCCCAATCTTTTCAGCTGTTGCTCATGAGTTTGCAATGTGTATTTGTAACCAATCCTAGCCTACTTTCTAATAACACTGTGCTGCTTTACAGGTAGTGAGAATACCTTATAATAACAAAATAAGCTCAATTCCTACTGCCTTCTTTGTATTACTTTGACATTTTATATATTTTTTCATTGTTATTTTGAGCTGTTATCTGTAATATCAATTGAGAACAATAAACATAAAAGTTTTGTTTCCTTTTACAAATGTCCCTTCGTTTCTTTATGCAGATCTGAGTTTCTGACCTATTATTTTCCTTCTTTCTGGAAAGTTCTTTTTAAAAAAATTTTGTAAAGAACATCTACTAGAAATTAATATTCTTAGTTTTTGTTTGCCTGAGAAAGTCATTATTTCTCCTTTATTTTTAAAAAGTATTTTAATTGATTTTAGAGAGAGAAAGGAAAGGAGGGAAGGAGAGAGAGATAGATTTGTTGTTCTATTTATTTGTGCATTCATTAGTTGCTTCTGGTGCAACTAATAGATAGAACAGGTGACCTTGGCGTAGTGGAATTGCACTCTAATCACTTAGCTACCCACACGGGCATTTCTCTTTTACTTTGAAGGATAATTTCTCAAGATAGAGAATTCTTGGTTGTTGGTCTTTTCTCTCAACATTTAAAATATTTCACTACACTCTTTTTGTGTTTCCATGGTTTCTGGAAAGAAGTCAAATGTGATTCTTATTTTTGCTGTACTGTAAGTAAAGTATTTTTTCTAGAAGACTTTTATCTTTAATTTTCTTGTTTAAATATGACATTTCTAAGTTCAGTTTCTGACATTTACTCCAATTGGTGTTTTGTGAGATTCCTAGAAAAATTAGAAATTAATTTAGAAAAAATTATCAGTCATTATTGCTTGAAATATGGTTTTTTTTTTCTGTTCCTTTCTGTCTTCTGTTTCTGGTATGTATATTATTCATATGATGCATCTTTGGAGTTATCCCACAGTCCTTGAATATTCCATTTTCCTTTTTTTTCCTTTTTTGCTTAATCTGTTTCCTCTTCATTTTTCAGGTTTGGAAGTTTCTATGGAGATATGTCCTCAAGCTCAGGGATTCTATTTTCAGTTGTGTCGGTCTACTAATAAGGCTGTTAAGTTCATTCAAGTTCTTCTTTTCACCATACTTTGTATCTCTGTCATTTACATTTTAAGGGTTTCATTTTCTTTCTCGGGGTTTTCATCTCTCTGCTTACAAGTCCTATCTGTCCAGGCACGCTGTCCACTTTATCTATTAGAACACACAGCGTATCCACTGCAGTTGTTTTATATTCCCAGTCTGTTAATTCCGACATCTCTGCTGCACTGTGTCTGGTTCTGCTGTTTGCTTGATCGCTTCAAACTGTTTTTTTTTTCTGTCTTTTGTTATAACTTGTAGTTTTTTTCTTTCTTTTTGTATTAAATATACATTATTGGATAAAATAATTGAGATAAATAGGTTTTTAAAAAATGATAATGTTTGGGTGGAGGGTGCGGAGTCTATGGTTGTATGATTAGGAGTTAAGTTTCATTCTGCCAGTGAGCCTGTGCATCTGAACATCACGAGCAATTCTCTCTTCCTCTGTCCTCTTCCCTTTGGCAGGACAGGATGACTGGCATGAGCTAGAGTGGGTTATTTCCCTTCCTCCACATATACAAGTCACAGCAGGCTGGAATTAGGTATGTTTCCCCATGTGGAAGACCAGTAGAGACTAAAGTTTGGGGTGCTCCCAGGTCAGTTAGTCTCTGGAAAATCCCAATAGTTTATTTTTATGTTTAATCTTTATTATACTTTTCCATTATCATTTAGTCCCCTTATACTCTAGTAAAATAATTTTCCCAGAGACCAGGCCATTTTAAGAACAGAATATTGTCGTGTATTTTAAAAGTTATTTTTTTTCTGCCCTTGAGGGAAGCATGAGAAAATGTGTCTCCAATATCCATTCTGAGAAAATGGCCCAAGATATATTCCAAATCATGAAACTCATCTCCCCCACCCATCACTGTAGCATAGTTAATTATTAGAAATTTAGCAAAAATTTTCATGTCAAATACAGGAATCATCATCCAACTATCTTTGTATAAACTTTTCATATTGTTTTACTAGATCAGTAACTCAAAAGTATTTTATATGTATATGCTTACTAGTAAAATGATACTTGAGGCATTGGCCTCCAATATGCTTACATTTATTTATGGCTTTGAAAAATTATATATATAATACATATAATCATATATAATTAACATATATTTATTACATATCACATATAATTTATGCACATCACACATACTATAGATAATTAAATGTATATACACACAAAATGTAAATGCAATCCACATGTGCACATACCTGTAAATAGTACATACATATATGTTCATATGTGTGCATGTGCTCACATGCATGTATGTGCACATTTGATTTGTGTATATTATATGATATGTAATAGATATATATCCACAGTATGTAATTTTTAACAAATAAATTCACAGAGGGGAAACAAAAACATGGACAATATGATACAAAATGTGGGTGTGAACACACATACACATATATACATTTCTAATATATGATTCTTATACAATAAACACAATGAATTACCCTGAAAATCCCCTGTGTTGAATGTTTCCAGTTTTGAGAGCATACTCTAGATATTTTATGAGCTTCAAGGAAACCCCTGTATTATTGTTGCATATAACCTTTTACATCTCAAATTTTAAAAATGGATTTCATGGGATAAAAATGTTAAATTAATTGTGATCTTCAAGAAACAGGTTCCATTTACTATGATTATCATACAGGTTATTAGAATCCCAAATACAAGAGTTTTAAAAGAATTTCTAACAAGGTACCTTGACAAGAAGGGTTTCATGTGATTCGTAGTCAACTGGAAAAGCCTGAGAAATCAAATTGCTGTCTCCAGAGAGTATTTCTCTTCAACAGATAATAAATCCCACAAGTTTCTACAAATTCCCTTTGCTATTACTTTTTTTTCCCTTTTATCCAATGCCTCAGGAATTTAGGATTGCTAGGGGGAGATATTTCAAGCACTGAAGTACATGTTTCTTAAACTGCAAAATTTAGTTTTATGAAAACTATAAATATATGTATCTCAAATACACACATTCCATATTTATATAAAACTAAACACAATGTTTATCCTTATATATTTATATTATGCATTTTAAAGAACTTGTAGTATTTTTAAGCATTCATGTATTAAGGTATATACTAAAGAACCCAATAAAATCAACACAGATTTTTCATTATGCAAAAGTATCTGCTTCTTGATTTTCCAATAGTATCCCAATTAACAAGTGGCCATTTTAAATTTACTCTTTGTGTATGACAATGTAGAATTTTCTTTATAAAATGTCACTTAACTGTAGAAATTATTCTTGGGATGTGCATTCACTGCATAAATATGAGTTATTTTTGAAATATCACCAGTGTGACTTCTTGACAGACTGCCAGCTGAAAAATATAGTTCAAATGAAAATGATTTATTTTGGAGACTGATTATGTTTGAAATGGTGGAAAAAACATAATGATAATTAATAATAATGTGAGAAAATATGTAGCAACATTACTCCTGTCATTACTCCTGTCCATTGCTGAAGCATGGGCTGCCATGGTTGGAGATGCAGGGTTAGAAATGTGTGAAAACTATGTTTTCTAAGGTGTGGAGAACTTTAACAGAAAATAATATGCACAGCAAGTACAAATAACCTGCTTCTGAGAGTTAACTGTGCCAGCAAGGAGCAAGAATTGTTAGAAAAACTATGAAGTTCTCTACTAAGAGAAGACTCTTACATAGTAATTCAAAACACTCACACAAATATAATGTTTTAACTAATCAAAGTTTTTTTTTATTTAATCTTTATTGTATTTTTTCTATTACCATTTACTCTTCTTACACCCTCCTGACCCCCAGCAATCATCACAACATTGTCTTGTCAAAGTTTTTTTTTAATTAAAATATTAGGTAAATTAAAATCTTTGAGTGAAGGTGCTTCTTACCTTAAGTATCTACCTATAGAATATTTTTGACATTTTACTCCCCCAGCCCAACCCCTTTTCTTGTTGTTCTCCTGGCATCTGTATTTTAATCCACTATAACTTTCATGAATTATATAGTTCCTTCATCATCGTCGTTTTCCCTGAACAAATTGCAAAATTTTTTAGAGCTACAGTCATATTTTAAATCATAATTGCTGGTTTACTTGTCCCAAAATATAGTGGCCTATAGTAAATGGTCTCATGTAAATGACTAAATACATAAGTGAGAGAATGAATAAATGTATGAATGAACATTTTGGAATAGTCTCAAATTTGAATATTTGTACATTGAAAATATTTTGCCATATGCAGATATCTAAAGTAGATGCCAGCAAATGAGAGATATACTCTCAAAACTTGCAGAAAACACAATAAAAACACAAAGTTGTACCTGAGAGTCAGTATCAAATAAACACAAAAAAATGATAAATGTTTGCCATCTGACTGCACATCCACACAGAGTAGAAATATTTTTTAAAGTGACAATATTGGCTGGAGTGTTAACTTATGTAAGGTGAGGGAAGTATGAATTTGGTAAGAGATAGGATGCTAGTGCTATCACTCAAACAGAAGTCTAGTTCTATTTATTTTTTGCATGTACTTGTTCAGATTACACCATTTATTGATCTTTTAAAAATTAATAAATGTTCCTAATTATGTACACAAAACTTCCTTCTGAAAATCTACTATGATAATAATACCAGGTGTTTCATGCTCATGTTATGTGGTACATAATTTTATACATTTTTATTTTTATCTATATGTGTCTATATTTTTTAAGAATATATATATATTTAAGAATCTCATGGAAAGATCATATAATTGAGTCTTCCTATTTTATTCAGACTGTGTGATTTTCTCAGAAAATTTAAATATTAACCCCCAATGGTAGCTGTTGAAACGAAACTAGCTCAGATTATCAGCTTTAAGTGAAATATTCATAACATCCATAATGTTACAGGAATTATTAGTTGTTTTATAATACAATTAATGATTTCATCAATCATAAAATGTATGCTTTTTAGATATTTTTAGATGTCCTTTGCCACTTAAAGATTACCAAGATAACACATTTTAAAATTTCATTTACATATTTTCTTTTCATATTGTTTTTAATTCATTTGAAGAATGTCTTTCAATTATTTTGAGATCGTCTTCAACTTTAATTTCTGTACATTTATTGGGTTAGTTTTCACTAATCCTATTTACTAATTAATCAGATTTAGCCCCCTCCATCATTGTCAGTACCATCTCTAACATAAACCAACTTTTCAAAAACATTAAAAAATATATTTTTTGAAGCCTTCACATAGTTTTATTTGTTGATTGGTTGGTTTCAAAGAAAATGCTACAATGTTTTGGTTTGTTTGTTATTGTCAAGTTTTTATTGAAAGAATGTTTCATTTAAATAATTGATTTAATAATTATCTTTTATGAGTTCATCTATTTTATCATTAATTTGTGAATCACACTTAACAGCATATTAAAGCATTTATTGTTTATAGTACAGAACAAACATTGTGAAGTACATGCTAATGTTACATAATATTTAAAATAATTATCCAGTTAATTTACATATTTATATGTAAGAAAATCATGCAGAGAAACCTCTCTATACAAAATTTATACTTATTAAATAGCAATAAGTAAAAAGAGAGTCAAATATGTGATGATAGGAGATTTGACTTTGGGAGGTGCAATATATGAATCACATAGCATAGAATTGGACACCTGAAACTTATATTACTCCAGTAATCAATGTCACCCCAATAAACTTAATTTTAAATGTTTGTTGTCTTAATTTTATTATTTCATTTTTTGAGAATTTTACTAGATCTAGAGGAGAACAAAATACCAGTATATCATAGAATAAGCAAATAAAATTTTAGAAGCCAGTTTATCAACTATTGCAAAGTGATAGCTTCAACCACCTGTCTCATTATAATCACTACTATTCAAAACTTGTACCAATCTGTTGATGCATAAGGGTGTTTATAAGACTCTTTGCTTAGATTATTATTGAAAAATCTCAAAGTATTTTCTACTTAGTTATCTTGGTTGACAATACACAACAATTAAAATACAAATTAATGTGTAAAATATATCATTAATTCATCATTAATATTTGAAAACACAGTACTATGCTTTATTCTCTGACAAGGAATATTCATTAGAGAAGTGAAATATTAATTCAAAAGATATTAGAGTAAGTACATGTTAAAATCAGATGACAAAATAGATTGTATCCATAATTCTATTATTTTTGGTGTGTATTTAAATTCAAATTAACTGCAGAGAGAGAGAGAAGCCATACTTTAAAAATAATAGTAAATTTGCTCATGTTTTAATTTCAGATATTACACATCCAGACTTGGGAGAGTTTGAGTAAATATTTTATTTTGGTTTGACATATTCATTTTATGTATATATTTACATATATACATATATGTATTCTATATGGCATACAAAAATAGTTTTTTGAGAATAAAATAATGCCAAACTTGTAAAATAACACTCTTACTAAAAAGAATATTCTAATGATAGTTTGTTGTTGTTGTTGTTGTTGTTGTTGTTTAAGAAAGACTGGCAAAAGTGTTGAATGAAGAAGTTTTACTTTCACTATACTATATAACAGAATATATCAAAATATGTATGTTCACAGTATATATTTTTATTATTCTCCATGTAACTATATATCTGAATTATAGGTATTGCTATTAAATATAATTATGTACATGTACATATATTTCTAAATCTGTCCAACAATTTTTTAAAATAGATTTTAAATGTTTCTGTGTGAATGTTAGATCAAATTTTAGATCCAAATCCCATTCTTTACATTGCAAAGCCAATGTTAATATTCATTTACATTAGTCATGCTTATTGTATAAATTAGTATAATTAAAACGCAGTTCCATCTTTAGTTTTTTGAGGAAATTCCATACTGTTTTGCACAGTGGCTGCACCAGTCTGCATTTACACCAACAGTGCACTAGGATTCCCTTTTCTCCACAACCTCACTAGCACTTGTTGTCTGTTGATTTATTAATGATGGTCATTCTGACCAGTGTGAAGTGGTATCTCATTTTGGGTTTGATTTGCTGAGGCACTGGATTTGAAATATTAGTCAGATAAATAAATTACTTATTGAAAACACCCTAGAAGCTTAAAATATGTTTATTATATCATTAATTTTGATACAAACCTTATTTGAACATGAAGACATAATACTTATCTCAAGATACTGTCACCTACAAAAATATAAATGGAATTTCAGAGCATGATAAATTATACAAATGTATTTATAAATTTAATCACATATTATGCTCTTTAAAATATTAATGCTATTTCATCTTTATAGGATCTATAGTACTCAATCTATTTTGCTTACAAGAATCACTTGGAAAGATAGTTTAAATCACAGATTTCTGGGTCCCAAACCTCAGTAGTTTTAAGTTTGATTTAAGTGGCCATAAGGTAAGGATATTTGTAACAAGCTAATCAGATGATTCTGTTAAAAGAAAAGGCCATCATAAGGGGGTAGACTTTTTCAGTTTTATATATTTTGAAAATTACTGACAGTTCAATCTTATTTTAGGGAAGTTGAGACAATTATGATTTACTTGTGACAACTTATTTTTAAAGGATTTTATTTATTTATTTTTAGAGAGAGAAAGGGAAGGAGAAAGAGAAGGAGAGAAACATCAGATTCTCCCATGCCCCAGCTGGGAGCCTAGCCCTCAACTCAGGCATGTGTACTGACTGGGAATTGAACCACAAACTTTCACTTCACAGGCCGGCACTCAGTCCACTGAACCACACCAGTCAGGGCTGTGCCAAGATATTAAAAACATTCCCTGTAATTATTGTGGGAACTTTATCTTATAAAGGTCTGAATAAGTAAACCTCTGCCATTTATATATATGAAAAATATAACACCTCATTTTTTCCTTGTTATAAAATTATGGAGAAACTTTCTAAAATTAAATAAAAAGATAGCTATAATCTTTGTCACAATTAGCTTGATAATATTACTGTCTCTAGAATATTTTACATGTAATGCGTGATTTAATTGCCATATAAGAAAAAGGGTAAGATAGCTAAAGGGAGGGAAGGGGAGATAGCCTAGGACATTTGTGAGAAAACATAAGATTACTTATTGGACTGTCCCCTACAATGAATGTTAGCAAAGAGTCACTACATTAAGCAGATTTAGATTATTAATACTTGTTGAATATTTGCTCCTTGAAATGTGTGAGCTGTTGTTAATATTCTATTAAAAGAATAAATCATTTTGTTTTTGTAAAACCAGAATTAAAGCCACTTCTTTTCTTTAAGCTATAAATGACAGAAATATATTTCAGGCAAAGTGGAAAAAATGTATGTTATAGCACAAGAACTGTTCTAAAAACTGATCATATAATATTCTTCCATCTAAAATAATGAATATCCTAGTCAATAATGATGTAAAGCATGACAGCTAATTCTTGAGGATTGTCTTTATCATGAGTCTAGTTTTTACTGAGGAAGCATATAACTAGGGTTAAGACAATGAGTCATTGCTTGTCTTCTCATTCTTTCTTTACACTGTGAATATCCTTTTACTGTAACATCAAACTTAATTTTTGATTCAAGAATACAGTTCGTGATATTTCATCTTTAAATAAGAATTTTAGGAATAAAACAGTTCTAGAATTGTTAATGGCAAATCAAAGCTGAATAACTTAGCTGGATGATTTTAAATGTTTGTGGTCATAATTGATGTTGTAGGAGTTTGTTAATGTGCTTTTTAATAACAATATTTCACAAACATGGGTTTATTGTAAATGTTTCTTCTATGAAAAATAGTTTATTATAATTAAAGTTAAAAATTTTGAGTACATATGTGCTAATAACATGCAAATAATTTTCTGGAGTAATCTAACTGGATGCAAAAACAATCTATGCATTATCATCCCTATTTTACAGATGACACATTGACAATTTTGTGTATAAAACTCAATCAAGATCAAACAATAACAGATTGTAAAATGAGATGATTCTGACTCTACTGTGTAGTACCTGTCAATGGTTATACAAGAAACACAACTTCAATTCATCTAGTTTGTATTTTATAAACAATGGGCATATTTAAAATAAGACATGTAAATTTACATAAATGTTTGTGTTTTCTATTTTTGAGGCCTATGTATAAACTTGTGAGTTAAACCTGAACTGTGTTATCCTTCAATTTTTGCAATGCTTATTTCTAAAAGCAAATACTGTTCTCTAGTGGTAGCTAACATTTCTGAAAATATGACTTTGTCCTTCTCATAAATGGCAAATAGTTGCATTTTCTGCCAATCATTTTTATCTTTGCAGAGTAAGCTAAAGGTGATATGGCTTATTGCAGAATATGAGGGTCATCATGAAAATGAATTTCAATATTCCTTGAAATGTGTGAGCCATCAGTTGTGAAGAAAAGCCTTGAGCATGAACAATGAAATCATAAATTCTCTTGCAATCTGTGGTTTATATAAAAGAAAAAAATAAAGAAAAATGTAACTATAGATTATATATGTCATCAATACTGCAATACATTCAACCCAAGTTAAGAAAAAATATGTTAAATGAGAATATGTGTTAAATGGGAAAAATTAATGTGTTAATGAGAATATATGATAGTTTATTAAATATTATATTGAATTTTTGAGGAAACAGATACCTAGACATATTGTAAATGATATATCATATTGTAAATGATATATAATAATGAACTATAGCTGATAAATAATAGAAGGTGGAAAAACAGAATGTAAAGTGAAAAAGTGTAGAAATTAATACAATTTATACCTAGCCTGCATTGAGAGTTATCCACTGTGACAATAATTGTGGTATTCAAAAAAATATAAGTTGCCTTGCTATTTAAAACTCTAAAATAACCACATCATACCCACCAATATCTTATTATTTCAGCAATGCCCTTACCCACCACTTAGATAATCCATTCAACAATTATGGAAAATTTTAGACATGTCTGGTTTTCTTCTGAAGCCTTTAGAGTGTTCAAGATATTCAACAGGCCTTAGATACATTAGGAAAAAAAATCTCAAGTCATTTAGGAAATAAAAACTTATAAGAAATAGATAATGTAAAGGTTAAAATAATTACACTTCAATAAGCATCAATAGTTTGGGTAATAACACAAATAATACACATAAAAGAATTCCTTGGGCAAATGAAAGCTCTGCATGTCAGCATCTTAGAGCTATCATGGAGAACACAGCAACTGATTTGGTATTCTGACACAAGGAAAGTCAAAAAAGAATTGAGAAATGGAAAAAAAATCATATAAAAATGCCATGAGCAGAGTAGACCTTTTTAGCTGAAAGGTCAGGACTATGTATATGAAATCTTGGTTAACATTGTATGTATTTATGCAAGGCAAAATAACATGCTGGGTTTTAATCCAACAAGAATATGTGTAGATTTGTTTTTGTCTTAAAGAAAGCAGCACCAACATATAATTAGCTTTGAATGGCGATTTGAGTAAAACATGTTGTGTTAAACATAACTTTTCAAAGAGCTTGTGTGATCGGCTATTTTAGCAATTTTCTGTAAAAGTAATCATAATATTTATATATTTTAATCATATGCCATTGCCTTTAAATGATACAAATACAGATCATTACAAATTCTACACAGTTCATTTGCACACAATTTCAGAATCATTAATAATTGCATATACTTTTTTCCTAATGCAAACATTTGAATTTAAAAAAGTACTCCAAATAAACAATCTTTTTTCAGAAAAAAATAAATAAAAATAAATATTATAATCCAGCACTTTACAAAATAAAGCAACATTGCAATATAGGTTGCTCAGTGATTTTACATTGAATTAATGAACCAAATTATATTTAAAAGGGCATATATTTAAAGGAATGTACCTGACAGAAATTTTTTTTATCAAGAGTTATTTAACAAATTAATATGGTAAAAAACAGATAAGAAAGTACAAATGTGATGTATATTGTTTTACACTGATAATTAAGATAAAACATCAGTTTTCTTAATAAAAGATTATAAAATACATTTTATTTTTTAAAAAATCTCTGACACAACCTGGAGTTGTGTGTAGCTAATGTATAACGATAGTTGAAATAAATTATTTCTGTTTCAATATAGAAAAGTTATATAAAAATATCAACCATTGTTTAAGATTTTTTTTAACCATACATAAAATATGTACTAGGGACATATGTGTTTACCTTCATGGTCTTTAAGCTGAAAAAGTATTTGCATATGGTATATACAAAGAGCAGAGATATTTATGACACAAATTATACATAAATTGAATATATAATTTTTTGAATTTCATTTTTTGAATTTCATTCATTCATTTTTTTAATTTAATTTCAATGAACGAGCAAGCTCATTGAAAATGAACACTAATTTGTGCTTTCCACTTTTGCAATAATGAAACTATAGCAGCCTCTTCAAATTATTTTCTCTCATTATTATATCTAATTTTATCCAACCAGTTTATTTAATTTTTAATATGATAGCAGATTAGAAACATAAGGTAAAATAACTTAAACAGCCTGCTATAGTCTAATATCATTGCCAAAGTGGTCTATATTGTCAGACAGTAAGAGAGAATACAAAAACAAAATACCTTATGAAAGAAAAGCATTACATTTTTTAAAACACAAGTTTCTATACTCATTTTCAATAAACAAAAATGGAGTTCATCAAGTCATGAACCATGAAAACTGATATTTAAAACAACAATTGATTTTTGAAAATCACAAATAATTGAGTTATATTTATGTGCATAATTTATTCAAGAATAAAAGATGATATATAATCCATTTCTTAATGGTATCTTTCCAAAATTATTTATTAATTTTTTTGAAGTTGTTCAGAGTGGAACATTGTAGATAACAGGTTTTAAAATAAAACTTTCTGGTAAACTTGACTAACAAGGAAACAATTTATTAAAGCTTCCTTATACAGCAAATTTAAGTAAATAAAGTCTCCACATTAGATTAGCTAAGAATATGAATTAAAAACTGTTCTCTAAGTAAAACATTAGTTCTACATGTAAAACTATAATTGTGTTTTGGTTCTTTCTTTCAGTGATTTGAAAATGTCTATCAAATCCTTGTTATATAAATGACATTGTGTTTAATGTTATGAAAAAGGCATTTATTTTTATAATTAATGATGGAGAGAGAGTGGAAACACACTTTTTATTTAACATTTTATACAAAATACAACAATTTATAATCTTTACATATAACAATTGATTTACACTAATACATTTAATATATATCAACAGCAGAATGGAGTTAGGATTACTTCAAGACTTTTACTATGAGGAAAATGAGAATTGGTAAATAAGTAATCTACTCAAAGTAACAAAATTAGGGACTGATGGAAACCAAGTTTTCAACACAAGCTTATTGAAGACAAAACATAAAGTATGTTTTGTCATATCATGCTCTATGGGCTATAAGTAGAAAGTGACAATATAAGTTGTAGAAAGTGTTAATACTGTATAAAGCAGAAAGTAAACATGACATGATAATGACCCAGAAGTCCATATACATAGTGTTTAACTACAGACAGGGAAAAATATAGTTAATTTGATTTAGTAGGGGAAGTCTAATCAAGGTAATACCTGAGATACTAGAAAATTTTTAGGGAAAAAAACATCAGATGGGGGTGACTCACTTAATGTTGTAACTCTTAAGTCTAGATTTTTACTTTCAGAATTATTACCATATATTCTTTGCATCAAATATGGAGTTCTCACTTTTCTCTCATATGTTGGAATAAGAAGCTTGCATATCACTCATTCTTTCTCTCTCTCTCAACCTACCTACCTACCTACTTATCTAGTTAGTTGATTTGTTAAGTTTATATGTAATTGTTTCTTTATGTTTATGTTCAATTTTAAATTTCAGAAATGGAGCCCAGTACTTTAATCTGAGAAATGTTTACTTAGCCAATCTTTTTCTTATGGATTTATGGCTTCATAAATGTCTTTGCTAAGAGCTTCCAGAGTAGTTTATGTGTGCATGCATACCGTGATGTTTGTGTATACATCACTGAGATATAGGGTGTTCACAAATTGCATGTGGATCTTATACATATGTATTTCAACAGCTTTCAGCAGCCCTAGTATGAACATTTCTGCATCATTTTTATGTCTCTATAAGATACATTATCTTCCTTTGTAAAATGAGAACTGCACTATGATTTTCACAAAAGGTTTGGAGGAACATGGAAAATAACCTTTACTGAGAAGTTATGTAAGAAAGTGAACCCCTTTTAATTCTCAAAACTATGAAATTAATATTCTTTTTAAAATATTTTATTTATTGATTTTTCAGAGAGGGGGAAGGGAGGGAGAGAAACATCAATGTGTGATTACTTCTTGAGTATCCTCTACTGGGCACCTGGCCTGAAACCCAGGCATGTGCCCTGACTGTAAATCAAATTGGTGACCCTTTGGTTCACAGGACCACACTCAGTCCACTGAGCCACACCAGCCAGGGCTGAAGTAAATATTCTTATGAGATTTTACATGTTAATAAATGAAGTATTGGAGACGTTGCCTACCTGCCAACAGGTAAGTTAATTTACGTGTTGTATATATCATTGCTAGTAAAATGATCTTGGTAAAATAAACAGTATTGTTGACTAAAAACAAACAAACAGAAAACATTTTTTACCTGTGATATTCTGTATCCCAAGTGAACTTTAATGTCCATCTTCTATTTGTAAATGTATATATAACATATTTGCTATCTTGATTGCCACAGAATAAACACAAAAATATAAATGTTTTAATTAAAAATCAATAAAAGCATGAAAAGACAAAAATTATAAGATGACTTGATTAATAGTCAACTATTACATATTTTATAGTTACTATAAAAGTAGCTTTTATTTTTTACATGTACCAATGCAATTCTCCCAACACCATTTATTGGAGAGGTTATTTTTGTCCCATTGTATGCTTGCTTGTCTTTCCATTAGTTCACTACAGAGACATGAAACAAGACCACCAACTTATACCACACACCAGAATAAACTCAAAATGAATAGAAGACTTAAACATAAGTTGTGATACCATAAAAGTCATAGCAAAAAACATAGCCAGTAAAATCTCACATATTCCATGTATAACTATTTTTGCCTATATATCTCCTAGAGCAAGGAAAATAAAGGAAAAAATAAACAAATGGGACTATGTCAAATTAAAGAGCTTCTTCACAGCTAAAGAAACCATCATCACAATGAAGAGGAAACTGACTCTATGGGAAAATATATTTGCCAATGATATAATGGACAAGGGTTTAATCTCCAAAATATATAAAAAATTCATATGACTCAACACCCAGAAGACAGGAATCCAACTACAAAATGGGCAAAGGGCCAAAATAGACACCTCTCCAAGTAGGACATACAGATGGCCCATAGACATATGAAAAAATGCTCAATATCACTACCCATCAGACAGAGGCAAATTAAAACCATAATGAGATATAAACTCACACCTGTCAGATTAGCTATCATTAATAAATCAACAAACAACCAGTGATGACAAGGATGTGGAGAAAAGGTAACTCTAGTACACCCTTGGTGGGAATGCAGACTGCTGCAGCCACTGTGGAAAACAATATAGAATTTCCTCAGAAAATTATAAATGGATTTGCCTTTTGATCCAGTGATTCCATGGCTGGAAATATACACTAAGAAACTGGAAACACCGATTCAAAAGAACTTATGCAACCCTATGTTCATGGCAGCAAAACTTGGAAGTGTTGGAATAGCCAAGTGTTAGAAGTAACCTAAGTGCCCATCAGTAGATAAATGGATCAGAAAACGGTGGTTCATTTATAGAATTAAATACTATGCAGCAGAAAGAAAGAAGGAATTCCTACCTTTTGCAACAGCATGGATAGAACTGGAGACTATTATACTAAGTAAAATAGGTCAGTCATTGAAAAACAAACACCACATATGATTTCACTTATAAGAAGATTCTAATGAACAAAATAATGAACAAAACTGTTCAGAGACGTGGAAACATGGAACAGACTGACAGAGCCAGAGGGTGGGGAGAAGGATAAAAGTAGAAACACTGGGAAGGGATTGATCAAAGAACATGTATGAATGACCCATGGACATGGCCAGCAGTGTAGGGAATGACTGTGGGAATGGGGTGAGAGTTGGGCTGGGCGGAGGAGGGCAAAGGGAGAAAAAGTGGGCCAACTGAAATAGAATAAACAAGAATAATAAAAATAGCTTTTATTAAGTGGCATGATGTTGCTAAAAAAAGTGGCTCCCATACATTCATTGTTTATAAAAGAGAGTATGAAAATATTCATTTATAAGAACTAAAACATTTGAAAAGTAATTAATTAGTTTCCTGGCCAGGTTTCTCAGTTGGTTGGAGCACCAACCCCTACAACAAAAGTTTGCATATTAGATTCCTGGTCAGGGTGCATACCTAGTTTCAAGTTCTCTCCCCAGATGGTGGTATGCAGGATCCCACCAGTCTCTCTCTCTCTCTCTCTCTCTCTCCCACTGTCTTCCTTCCCTTCTTTCTAAAATCAATAAATATTGGAGACTAAAAACAGATTCTGAAACATTTTTAAATAATGCTTTTTACTAAAACAGAGAGCTGCATCGCCTGTCATTGGACCAAGAACAGGTTACCAAAATGTAGGCTTGTCAGAAACTATACTCTAGAATTTGTGTGAGAGCGGGCTTTACTGTTTGTGGCTAAAATGGGTAACTACCCATCCCATGAAAAAAAGCACCCTATGTAACCACTCCAGTAGCATGCTTCAGCCTTTCCCCATGGGGAAGATGCTGGGATGCATCACCCAGATGTGCTTTTTCAGTTTCTGGGAGTACTGCTTAAAGATAACCTTCCACTGATGTTCTCCTTGGGGAACCTCCTTGACCAAGCAGTCAACTTAACCAAAGCTGTGCTCCCTTTCTAAGGAGGCCAAAATCAAATGGTTAATTGATAGAGGATATAAAGGTCTGTCGCTCATACACTTAAGTTATTTAAATGCTTAAACATCTTTGTTTTGTTCAGTCCTGTGCCTCTTTAAATATTTTTTATTGTGATTTCCTTGCATGAAATTTAATGTGTATTCTGATAGTGGATAGTCATAGAAAGAGCTTAAAACAGTGATTTATATGCCAATGAACATGGCTTCTCATGAGTCTGAAACTGTTCAGTTGTATCAAATATGGAAAATTAATCTTGTTTGATGTGCTCTTGGGAATGGACAACAATGTGGTGATTGCAGAGGTTTAAGGTGTGCTGGGGGTGGGAGAGGGTATAAAGGGGGTGAATTGTGAGGAAAAAATGCAATAAATAAAATAACTCCCCCAAAAAGAAAGAAAAATTGATTTTATGAAAAAAGGCTTAGAAAATCAAACTTGTCTTTCTCAAAATTCCTCACTTGGAATAAGGGGCAAAGATACTTAGGGAAATTCTATACAGCATTCATTTTAAAATTTATTTCTCATGAAGTATCAAGCAGGATTTTTTTATGCAGAAATATCAGTATTTTTATGTGAGATATATCATGTTATAAGCAAGGAAACTATGTATTTATGTATTTATGCATTTCTCCTTTTATTTTGAAACAGCTAAAATTATATGAAATATTTATTATATTTCTCTTTTCTAAATGTATTCTGAATTTATATCATGCACTCACAGTTTAAAGTTTACCCACCCCTTTAATCATGTAATGTTGTACTTAAAATCCTAAACTTATGATCTCCATACTCCCAGCAATACGGCCTAAATTTAGCCTGCATCTAAATAAAATAGTTTGAGTCAAAAGTGCATGACACTCCTAAACAATATGTCACATACTCCAGTGTGAACTTACTTTAAGTTTTATGCTACTACCCATGTAGCACCATTCATCCTCTCCACAGTCAGTTCTTTACCAGTAATTTCTTCAAAAAGGTAACTTAATATGTGTATCATTTAGGCTCCAATAAAGAGAAAAGCTGAGCTTTATTTTGAACAAAGGAAATTGAATCTGAAGAGTTTCTATTATGAACAGGATTAGAATAGCAGGGAATTGCTTAAGTGGAGAGAGAGAGAGTGAGAGCGAGAGGGAGAGAGGGAGAGAGAGCCTACATTAGATCTGAGTGAGAGTACACACAAAAGTGACATACTGAGGGGCAGAATCCTTAGCAAGGCTAGGGATCAGATCGGACCTCTTTGGAAAGGGTGCCTGAAGCCCACAGAGAAGTGGAGCTGTTTTTCGCTCTTTTTCACTGTTTCCAGCCAGAGCTGGTGGCTGTCAAGGGGAGCAACACCTGCTGGGATAATAATAAGGTTGGCTAGCATGCTGCCTGTGCAGTTTCTCTGGATTTATTGGGGAATCTGCTGAAAGCACTGGCTAAACTCACAAGAAATCCTCAGGGTTCCCAGTGTGGGTGGATGTCAATGCACCCAAAATCTCTCACTGGAAAACTGAGGGCAAGACAGTTGGGGTGTGCTCTGGAGTGCCAATGATCTCTGGGCCCACCCAAAGCCTTTCATGCCGAATTTCTTCTCATCTCTGGAAACCATCCAGTATGGAAAGATGTGATGGGAGAAAATGGGGAGGTGCTTCCTGCTGGCCACCAGGACACTGCTACGTACTACCACACACAGTGTAGGAGCATACTAGACGGGCACATCCATGGGCACCAGGAAAAGTATATCCTTACAGCATTTAATACTGGCAAGGCCCAACATTGTACTGGATGGCAGCAAAACGACAGTATATTTTCCAAGCCGAACTCTATTGTCATAGAGCAGAAAGGAAATACATTAATAACTAACACAGCCCCTTTGGCTATTTAAGTCTTCTTCCCTATGTACCATTCTATACATATTTAAATTCATACAGAAACAACTTTATATCTCTACCTAAAAAGATGGAGCTAGCGACTTTTTCTACAAATAAAGTTCTCACCATTTTCTCAAACTTAGAAGGCACAGTGTCTCAAGGGTCATTGCATCCATTACTGTTGCTATAATTATTCCTCAAATTTTGTCACATTGCCACCCCACTGAATATTGTTACCTAATACTAAATTGGTAGATAATCAGAAATAACTATATTATATATTTAGTTTAATGAAGCATGAGAAGAAAAATCAATTTGCATAAACAAATAAATACATTCATATAAAAAGCAAAGAATATGAGAAATGACTAGAGTCATTTCTTTAATGGGAAATAATGAATATCTATGTTTTCCCACTACCCATTTTGTAATATTTCTCCCACACTTCTCAAAAACAACAACTGGTTGAAATTCTTCATTTAATGAAGGAACCCAAACCTGAGTTACAGAATGGTTTGAGTTTTCAAATATCCCTCTTTAGGGGTGGTGATTGCTATTTTCCATTTACCTTTACTATTGGACATGGGAAAGTTAAGGGGCAACCAGAGTATACCCTGGGTTCTAGCCATAGTGCTCTTTGCTTTCTCCATAGTAATCGGATTTCATCACTCCAGCCAGTAAAGAAATCCATCTTTCCGTCTGTTGGGTTCATGGCATAAAAACCCAGAAATAGCTAGATCTCACCTTGCAATTAGGTAGAATTTTTATTGTCCCTTAAAAGAAGTATTCTCTGTTTCAATACTAAGACATTCTAACAACAAAGCAAAGCTCTGTTACTGGAACAGAAAATTTAAAAAAATCAAATTTTCAATTAGATATAATATTGAGAAAAGCCAGTTCCAATTCCTCTGATTTCTACACTCTTGTATTCTGTCTATGGGGGGAGATAGCGCTTTATAAAAGTCTCTGTAAGACACACATCATCTTTACAGAAAGTTTATTTTACAACATTCAGTATAGTGGTAATAGTCATAAGTTTCCACTTGGGCTGGTGAACCTCAGTATCATTTTCTGTCCTCAAGTACCATTTTAAGTCAGGGATAGTGTCTAGTAACTCCAGAGAGTTGTGAGTATATTTTTTCCCAATGTGTCACCACTCTCCTACGAGTTTCTTTTAAGAAAGCTTCAGGGAAGATCTGTGTTGTGAACTTGTTGCAAAAGGTCTGGATCCTATTTCAGGAAAACGCAATCTCCTCTTCATTCAAAATTCTCCCAATCTTTGAATTGACTTGAATCCGGTAGCTGGTTAAGAAACTACGACTCTCCACTATGGTGACTCAAACCAGTTTCTTGGCTACCAGAACTTTGTTTTTCTAATATATAAATTCTAGTAAACTGTGCATCTATCTTATCCCAGGACATCATGATATGTTTGTCAAAAATAAACGTATATGTGGGCCAAGCCATGCTGACTACCAATCAACCCTGCTGCCAGTTATAATGTAAACACCCACCTGTTTTTGTGGTTAAGTGTTATCACTAGTATTCTACTCTTTAGAAATGAATCATCTTTATTGGATTCCAGAGCCCTTCTCACTGGTAGGGTTCCGTACAGCTGTGCCTTGTGCACAAGAGTACAACCACAGAGGTTTTCAGGGGTGCAGATGTTCACCTCCTTCGCTCATTTGTCAATGCCTTGTGGCGTGTGTGCCATTTTCTCTCGGGTCAGATTAAGTGCACTTTGAGCATGGTGAATTTATGGTCATGGTTCTAGTGGTGGCAGGGTATGCTTGTGGCTGCTCTTAAGGGAAATTGTCTTCTTTCAAGACATCGGCCCCGTATGAAGTTATCAAAGGATTTTAAAGTAGAGAAAAGCTAACCTCAGACAGTGGAAGGCAAACCACTTTCATGGATAAGTAAGTCTTAGAACAACTTGGGAATACACAGTGTCACCTGAGCACAACCAGATGTCTCCATTGCTAGTTTCACGGACATCCATTTTTTACCAAGCAATGAACTAAATTTTCTGCAAGAAGCTTGGTGTGACCATGAATTACACTATCATTTAATTCTGTAACATTTCAATTTAAACTTTGTGATTTCTTTTGAGCAGTATCAGCCCTGAGTCAACAAGGAATACTGGATTCTTATTTTCCCTGATGATCTTATTTATTATTATTATTTTAATAGTTTGTTTTATTGTATTTTTTCATTACCATTTATCCTCTCTATACCCTCTTCCACCTGTGCCCACCCCCACCCCGCAATCGTGACACTGATGTCCCAGTCTGTCAGACCTTTCTCCTTGTTGCTCACTGTCTTCACTCCCCAACACCACCATGCCAGAACTGTCAGCCTGCTCTCCGTCTATGAGTCTGTCTCCATTTTCCTTGTTAGTTCACTTTGTTCATTACATTCTACATGTAAATGAAATCATATGGTGTTTGTCTTTCTCTGACTAGCTTATTTCTCTTAGCATAATGTTTTCCAGATCCATTCATGCTCCCACAAAGGGTACATTTTATCTTTCTTTTTTTAATATCTGAATAGTATTCCATTGAGTAAATGTACCATGGTTGTTTTATCCACTCATCTCTGGGTGGAAGTTTGGGCTGCTTCCAAGTTTTGGCTCTTGTAAATAACACTGCTATGCATACAGGGGTGCATATATCCTTTCAAATTAAAGTTTTTGGTTTCTTCAGATAAATTCCTCTATGTGGAATCTCTGGGTCATAAAGAAGTTCCATTTTTAATGTTTTTGAGGTAACTCCATACTGCTGTCACAGCGGCTGCACCAATATGCATTCTCACCAATAGTACCAAAACATTCTCCTTTCTCCATATCCTGGCCAGCACTTGTTTGCTGATTTATTGATGACAGCCATTCTGACAGGTTTGAGATAATACCTCATTGTGGTTTTACTTTGTGTTTCTCTGAAAATTAGTGACATTGAACAGCTTTTCATATATCTGTTGGCCATCTGTATGTCCTCTTTGGATAAGGGTTTATTAATGTCCTTTGCCTATTTTTTAATTGGATTTTTTTGGTATTGAGTTTTATAAGTTCTTTATAAATTTTGGATATTAGCTCCTTATCAGATATATCCGTGAATATGTTCCCCCATTCAATAGGTTGTATTTTTATTTTGTTGATGTTTTCCTTCTTTCCTTTGCAAAAACTTTTTAGTTTGTTGTAATCCCATTTGTTTATTTTCTCTTTTGTTCCTCTTGCCTAAGGAGATATACCAGAAAAAATATTGCTACTAGCAATGCCTAAGGTTTTATGGCCTATTTTTCCTTCCAGTATTTTTATGGTCCCAAGTCTAATATTCAAGGTTCCAATACAATTTCAGTTTATTCTTGTATATGGTATAGGAAAGTGGTCTACTTTCATTTTTCCTGCACATATATTTCCAAATTTTCCCACATAATTTATTGAATAGACTATCTTTATCCCACTGTATTTTCTTTGCCTTCTTTGTCAAATACTAATTGACCATAGAGACATAGATTCATTTCTGGGGTCTGTATTATCTTCCATTGATCTATGTTCTTGTTATGCCAGTGCCATGTTGTTTTGATTATTAGAACCTTGCAGTATATATTTAATTTGATACCAGATAGTATGATTCCTTCAACTTCTTTTTGAAGATCACTGTTGCTATTAGGGGTCTTTTTGGTTCCATAAACAAGTTTGAAATATTAGATCTAGTTCTGTGAAATATGTCTTTCTATTAGATCTAGTTCTGTGAAGTATGAACATTTTAATGGCATTAATTCTTCCTATCTGTGAACATGGTGTGTGTTTCAATTTATATGTATCTTCTTCAATTTATTTCTTCAGTGTGTTATCATTTTCAAAGTACAGGTAATTTATATTATTGGTTAAATTCATTCCTAGGTATTTTATTATTTTTGAAGCAAATGTGAATGGTATTGTTTTCTTAATTTCTCTTTCTGATATTTCACTACTGGCATATAAAATTTCAATAGATTTCTGGATATTAATTTTGTATTCTGTTACTTTACTGGACTTGTTTATTAGTTCTAGGAGTTTCTCGGTGGAATCTTCAGGGTCCTCTATGTACAGTATCATGTCATCTGCAAATAATGAAAATTTTACTTCTTCCTTTCCAATTTGGATGCCTTTATTTATTCTCATCTGATTGCTGTGGTTAAGACTTCAGGTACTATATTGAATAAGAGAAGTCTAAGTTTATATCCCTGTCTTGTTCCTGATCTTAAGGAAATCAGTTGTAGCTTTTGCCTATTGAGTTTGATCCTGACCCTGGGTTTGTCATTTATGACCTCTATTACATTTAAGTCTATTTCCTCTATTCCTCCTTTACTGACAATTTTCATCATAAATGGGTAATGGAGTTTATCAAAATTTTTTTCTGTATCTATACATATGAACATGTGTTTTTTTATCCTTCATTTTTATTATGTGGTGAATCAACTTTATTGATTCTCAAATATTGTAACAACCTTGCATCCCTAAAATAAATCATACTGAATATGGTATAGGATCCTTTTGATGTCTTGCTGTATGTGGTTTGCTAATATTTGTTGAGGATTTTAACATTTATGTTCATCAGAGATATTGGCTTAATTTTAAATTTACCTGGTTTTTGAGTTAAGATAATGAAAGACAGGTTAGAAATATAAACACCCAATCAGAGCAGCAAAGAAATAATAATTAAAAGACCCTTGGAAAAACATGAATTTTAATAACATCCACATCAGAGGGATACCAGAAAGTGAATAGAGAGAGCAAGGGATCAAGATCCTATTTGAAGAAATAATGACCAAAAACTTCCTTAACCTGATGACAGAAAATGAGACACAAAACCAGGAAGCACAGAGGGTCAGAAACTAGATGGATCTACAGAGGCCTCCACCAAGGCACATCATAATTAAAGTGGCAAAACTTAGAAGGAGAAAATCGTAAAAGCCACAAGAGAAAAGAAGTTAGTTAACTACTAAGGAGCCCCATAAGACTGTCACATGATTTCTCATTAGAAACATTCCAGTCCAGAAGCGATTGGCATGAAATATTCAAAGTAATGAAAAGGAAGGACCTACAACTAAGACTTCTTTACCAAGTAAGGTTGTCATGTAAAATAGAAGGAGATATAAAGAGCTCCCCAGACAAGTAAATGATAAAGAAGTTTGTTACCACCAAAACAGTATTGGAACAAATGTTTTAGGGTTTGCTTTAGAAGAAGAAAAGGAAAAAAAAAACAGAGGAAAAACTTTTAAAATAATAGAATGGCAATAAAATATATCTATCAATAATCACTTTAAATGCAAATGGCTTAAATGATCCAATCAAAAGATATATGGTGGCTGAATGGATAAAACAAGATGCATATAATTTCTACATGTTGGCTATTTGATTTTATTCAGATTTTAGCTCAGGGAAAATAATAATAAAAACAGAAAACTACCACTTAGGTATTATTAAAAATGTTAGAAATCATCTGGCTATAATTCAGCACACATGGGCCTTGATTTTAATGGGAGTAAGAGTGTACACATATTTAAGAGGAAATAGTGGAGAACTTGGTAACCATGAGGAACTTGGAAAAGCTCCTATACATTGTTGGGGCAATCTAAAAGTCTGTGGGTGTGGAGAATGGTGTGTATATTATAGGAAAATTGTTCTAGTAACTCACCTGTGAGTTATGCAGACACAAACAGTGAAAGATAAGGCTATCTTGTAAATGACCTAAAGTTTGAAGTTTGCCCTCCTCACAGAGATCCTGTTGTCAAGGATAGAGAAACACAGGGTAATTAAGAGGAACTTCTGGCCAATCATTCCAGGCAACAAAATTATATCGAACTATGATGATACAGGAAGCAGGTGTTAAAAAACACAAAAACAAAGAAACAAGAACTTAGAAAAATCTTCCAGAGAACTCAGTGTGTGCACCCTATAGGGAACAGTGTTAGAGAGATAAGAGACAGCAGCAAATTAGATACAGACTTGAGAGTCAGTTTGCTGGGTTTGAATTCAAGCAGTGATACTTACTTAAGGTATGTACTAAACAATTAGCGACAGTGCATTCTAGTTTCCTGTGTTCATGAAATGTATCCCATTAGATAATCATCTGATCACCTGTTTCAATAAGTATTTTTCCATTTTCTAAAACAATGCTATTAAAGATATTTTTCCATATTTGACCAGTTTTAATGAGAAATTTACTTATTATATTCCTTGCAGGTGTTTTTTTTTTCTTCTTCTTTTGAGGTTGGGCTTCTGCCTCTGGCACGGAACATCTGTATTTATTTTGTCCAAGCAAAAGCAACATTTTGTGGAATCATTTACCAAGAACCTTTGACTCTTGAAGATACTGCACTCAAATTCTCATCTCAGTGTTCTCCCAGCTCCTCATAAAGCTCAGTTTAATACCTTAGTTGTCTTTTCTGGAGTTTTTAGGGATGAGATAAAAGACACCTTGTTTCAGAGCTTTTCTTGTTTGGATGTGGTGTGAATTCTGGTTGTATAAATCAGTTTCTGATACTTTCATGTTGTTTTTTTTAAATAACATGGTGGGACTATATTAAATGGACCAGAACCACCAAAATCTGAATCTGTGGTGTACCACAGAAACAATGCTCAACTTTTTCTTGGTGAAGTTACCAGACTTGAATATAGAGAGCAAAGAGGATGTCAAACATTAAAAATGTGACTGACTTCTGAAACTTCTATTCTGCAGAACTTCTAAACAATTAGTGCTCAAGAACAGGGATGTTAGATAGAAAAAAAATCAAGAAAAATGAGGAAAACTAGATAGGATAATGTGACTGGAACTACTATGGAATGATTGTATAATATTTATACATCTTGTTCTCATACATTCAAAGAGTTTCTCTTTTCTATTTATATTAAAACAAAAAAGGAGCAAAAGTAACCAAAATTATATGAGATAACAAAGTAAATTTGCCCAGACTGATCTTTGCTATTCACCCCAATTTCTGCTCAAAACTTGATAATGTTTCAACCTATATTTATTCTTTCCATTTCAACATGACGACAACAGTCTCTGGGGACCTGAACAATTTGATGTACTTGGAAGAGTAAAGATTAAAAGGAATGGGGGAAATAATCAAACGTGGAAAATGTATCAACTCAAAAATAAGAGGCAAGGAAATAAGCAACTAGAAACAAAGAAGCAAAGCAAAGATAGAGCACAGGAGAAGGGGGCATAAAATTATCCAAATATAGGGAAAAAGTCATAATGGCAAACAGATAACTCTCCAGTTCAAAATTATAAGTTCTTAAGCTTCATGAAACAAAAAATATGTAGCTAAGTGTTGTTTAAAGGAGACATATTTAAGTATCAGGACACGGACTGTTGAAATTAAAATGAAGGACAATGCATATGCAAACAAATAAAAGCCAGAAGAAGGCTAGGTAACATTCAATTTGACAATAATGAATACAAGAGAAAACTTTATTAAGTGCAGTCGCATCTAATGGTACATGATTCTGTGCACCAGGAAGACAAAACAAGCATTGTAAGGACATTAAGCCAAGTATCATTAATGTAATGGTAAACCTAGGATGGGAAGGGGATATTTTGAAAAAAGTTAGGGCTTAACAAATAAGTCTGATCATTTTCAAAATATAAACAAAGCTATTGTACTCCTTTGATATACTCTAAAGAAATACTTGGTGATGGTTACAATAATAGATTCATTTATAATAGCAAAAAGTCTGTCCATGAAAATGCAAATACATGAAGAAATTATTCATTTTTATAGTGCATGGGAATCAAAAGTAATAAAGTAAAGCTACATTTATTAAATAATATGCATGTGAAAATGATGGGGAAATAATATTTAGAAAAATATATCAAGATCTATTTACATTCACATAAAAGAATCAAGCTGATGAGTTTTTCGTTGTAAAATCAATTGTGTAAGGGAGGGAGGTATGATACGGTGTAGTACACAAAAGCTTTAGTTCCCTTAATCTTTTAAGAATGATACAGTTGTATTCATTTTATCTTTTTTTACCAGAACACTTTAAATATATTTTATGCATGTCATATTTTTAATGAAAGTGCTTTAAAAACATGTGGATGCCATCAGTGATCTAAAGTTTTAATGTCCAAGTAAGCATATTTTATTGAGTAATTTAGTAACGAGACACTTTTTTTCTCATACATCATACTTACATATTTTATCAGTTAAGATATATTTAGTAGTAAAAATTTCACCCTAGAAGTTAATTTTCACAGACAATAAAATTGACTTATTTTTGATCCACCTGAAACCTACAGAATTTTATTAATCAAGGTCACCCCAATAAATTCAATAACATTTAAACATTATCATTATATTTTTCTAAACTGTATGAAGTATGATTTAGATATTGGGCCCCTTCACAGAAAAATAACAGACTTTTTAAAAAGTTTGTTTATTTGTTTGTTTATTTATTTACTTATTCATTTATTTATCTATTTACTTGTCTTCAGAAAAGGTGAAGGGAGAAAGAAAGGAAGAGAAACATCAATGTGAGATTGAAACATCTATTGGTTGCCTCTCATATGCCCCCAAGCAGGGACCTGATCTGCAACCCAGATGTGTGCCTAGACCAGGAATCAAACTGGTGACATTCTCGTTTGGGGGATGAGGCCCAAACCATGGATACACACCTGTCAGGGCAATAATTTAGACTTTTAACAAGATGTAATTTAAATATGTGTCATCAGCATGATTATTTTCTTTTTTAGAAAGCTTTTGGAATATAAAACACTTGAAATACATTTTTTTCAATTATTTAATATGATATTATTTGTCAATTTTTGAATGAAATAGTGACTATAAATTCATTGGTAATATATTGAACAATGTCATTATTTTGAAAATGTAGTGAAACAAGTGAGATCTAAGAATTTTAAAAATAATATGTCAGCATGTATATTACATATACTTAAATATATTTATGCATATTAATAAAGTGGCTAATGTGTCATAGCTATATTTTAAAAATATTACATCCTAAAGTTTTATTGTTGCTGTTGGTCAAGCAACCACGTGCTTGTTGAAACCATGCTTTTCATGTCCCAGATAATTGCATTCTCAATTCAAAAACATCTCTTGTCTAATTACCTCTGGAAATAGATCAAACCACATGCCACTTAGTATATACCTAGAGGGCATTTCTTTGAAATTATGTGTTTTGAAATGAGGGACAAATCCTAAAATGACAATTTACTCAGAGCTGTCTGCTATATTGCAGACATTATATGAGAATTCTAATGGAGCAACCTGAGTTGACTCCAACAGTACGAACACTGTCCACTTATGTGACATGATCACAATAATCTTATTGCTCACGTGAGCAGAACTATGCCCATGTGTCTTGTAGCTGATTAAAGCAAATTGTTTGGCTTTCCCCAGTTTTTCATCTCTGGTATCTGGGCTCCAACCAAATCGTTTGGGACTAGAACCCTACCACCTGTTAAAATCAGTGCTCGATAAGGCAGCAGTAATCCATCTGATCACAGGTGCAATTATTATGGAATTTCAGGGAACTAGCAAACAGATTTCCAACATTTTCAAATATGTTTGTTCGGTTACTTGAATAATTTCATTATCTAAAAGCTTGTCCTGTGCTTTATTATTATGCTTTCAAGTGTTCTTTCAGGTTTTAAAATAGATGGTTGTAGTTATATTTCTAAAACATGTCATATATATATAGACACACATATATGACATGTTATATATATATAAATAGAGAGACTGTATACCCTTCTATATATTCTATATATTATATATTTATATACACACATACATACATACATAGGTTGCACATTGGCTGGAACAACAAAGACAAATGAAAGCATTAGATGAAATGTTTAGTTTATGCTTGTCATTTTGAGAATAACGAGGTCTGTCACTTAAGCAGTCTAATTAATCTGACACTGAATCTATTGATAGTGTTTGCATTTACCTGTAAGATTTAGAGGGCAGATTGCTAAAAATATAGAAGTTGAATCATATGAATTATTTTATGAAATATCACCAAAAATGAATGTATTGAGCATGTTATTGGGATATTTGTGGACTCAGATGTTGAAATTTGGTTGATAAGGATTAGGCTTAGAGGTGGACAAATATCATTTTGTTGTAAGGAAAGTGAAAAATGTTGCTATAACCCCTAATCTTATATATCTTAAGAGTATTAATGAATGTGTCAACGGAAAAGTATTAAAAGGGGAAACAATAGATAAGATCTTTATTCTAATAATATCAATTATATCCCACAAATATTTTGTAAAACTAATCCAGGTGTATATTGGGACTTCTCATGAAGGTCACTACCTGAGTCACAGGGAGAGACATGATTGATTGATTGTCTGGATCAGACAAAAGATATTTTTAATTCTTTAGTCCTTCCTTCCTTCCTTCCTTCCTTCCTTCCTTCCTTCCTTCCTTCCTTCCTTCCTTCCTCTACGCTTTTCTATTGTCTCCATTTAAAAAAAAATAGCTCATTTTCAGTTTTTTCTTTTGTATTCTCAAGAACATACTATGTCCTTAGTTTAGCATTGCAGTTCCAACCTTTAGTCTGTAAATGAGCTTTTGTGTTTAATTTAACACCCACCTGAATACCAATATATCATAAGTTTAAGTGCTTACTTCTTTTTCTTTTTATAAACCAGCATTTTTCTTCTTCATTTAACCTTATTATATACTTTAATATGTTAATGGATACTTCATAGAGCACTTCTGTGTATTGAAAATAAGAGTGGAAGAACTATCTATGTTTTTCTGTGTAAGCATTCCATATGATATGTGTTTATTTCTATGTTCATCTTTTTTCTTTTCTGAATAATAATTAAATTCATAACATCATCTCAAGTTCTTATAATTTCTGACAGAAAATAAGATGCAAAAATGTACTTATATAATATTCTCTGAAGCATTTGGTTGTGCACTTTAACCTTTTTAGTATTCAGAATTTCAACAGATGGTCATTCTAGCTTGTCCCAACAGGGGTTTGAATTTTTACATAGGAGAGAAATGTCCATCCAATCAAATTTAGAGTTCTGAAAAGGTCAAATGAGTGTATAGTACATGGAATTTATGCTTAAAATTTATTAAACATTAGGTATGTGACAGCTAACTCTTTTGACCCAATGAAGGATGCCTTTCCATATGAGAAAGCTTTTAACAAGAAAAAAAAGGCAACTCATTCGATGATTTTCTCTAAAACGTGAAAGTCATGAAAAGAAAACACATATGTTTACTATATTCATCTTTAAAAATATTGAGAGATTGAGAATTTTATTTTAAAGTTTATATTCTACAGTTATCATAAGTATATTGATATGTCTCTATATTTATGTGAATATTGACAGTGATGTGCACATTATATATTTTGTATTACTTTAAAAATATTGTTAAAATGTTACTTGAAATCTTAAAAAATGATGTTATTATTTCTAGAAAAAAGCCAACTATTAAAGAGATAAACCAAATAAAATATAATATAGAAATATTGAAATGGTACATCCTTAACCTACACACCTGTTAACATCTAGACATTCCCATACAAAAATAAAGAAAAAAAAAAAGAATCTGTACTCAAATTTTATACCCTTAACAAATCTATCTCAGAATGGATCATAGACCTAAATGTGAAACAAAACTCTAAAACTGAAGATAACATAGGAGGAAACTTGGATGACCTAGGATATGGTTATGCCTTTTTAAATAAAAAACCAAGACACAATATCTCAAAAGATAATAAGCTGGACTTTAAAATTGAAAAATTTGAATCTGTGAAAAACCAATGGCAAGAGGATAAGTAGGCAAGACACAAACTGGGAGAAAATATTTTTAAAAGCAAATCTGTTAGCTCTGTTGGTTAGAGCATTGTCCTGGTATGCCAAGGTTGTGGGTTCAATCTCGGGTAAGGGCACATACAAGAAGCAATCAATGAATGCATAAATAAGTGGAACAACAAATCGATGTCTCTCTCTTTCAAATCAATAAAAAAAATTTTAAAAGACATATTTTAAAGGACTAATGCACAAAGAACTCTTAAAATTCATCAATAGTGTTGCCAGAGAAAATGGGTCCTTTGGTGTTGCAAAAAAGAATTTCAAAAAGGACACTCATGAGACAAGTTTAAGTGTAGTGGCCAGATTTATTGGGGTGACAAGAAATAATGCACCGCTGGGAATGCAAAGTCTCCAGTAGCAACTGTTCCAAGATCCTTATTAATCTTCTATGTATTTTCTTGGTTGCAGAAATAAGCAGGCTATCTTTCAAGTAATCCTACCTGTTTCCTGAGTCTTCCTGGGACTGTGGGGACTGCTCCCCCTAACCAATCCCTTTTCTGGATTTGCAGGGGTTTTGTGCTCTGATCCTATTTGATCCTTTTGCCAGATTTCCAGGACAGCTTCCTCATTATGTCACTATTGTGGTTCCTTCCATGCATATACTTACATCCTCCTGCACTATCTTAGTTTCTACTGCTCATGTGCTCGGCAAAATAATTTCGTCTGCTGTTTTACTCCCCTGCCACCAGCAATGGCCAGTTGTTCCCTGCAAAAATTGAAAAGTCAGTCCTTCCTCTTCCTTAGAGGATTAAGTCCCTTTGGCAGAGGGTGCAGCTGTCCCTTGGGATGTCTGTGACACTGCAGCTTTCTAGTTAATCAGGCTTGAATTCTGTTGCATTTGCTCTTTTCCATTTTTACCAATTAAGTAACTAACTGACTATTGTGATAGTATGATAACAAGAAACCTGATTAAAAAAAAAAAAAACAGTGTAGATATCTTAGCAAACTTCTCCCAAAAAAGGACTACATTGTGCTCAATATTTTGGAATTTGCTTGTGACAAAAATAAGATAGATTTAAACTGTGATCTCTTGTGATCAAATTTTTACATAGGAAGAATAATGGAAAGGAGGAGGTGTGGAATAAATAACTGTGACAATTGATAAATCAGTGAGCATATTGGGGGAAAAACACAATGTAAATTAAAGAGATTTTGGGAAAACTCATCATAAAATCCAGAATTTTGTTGAAAAGCAGTACAGGGTATATGTATTTTTAAAAAATAAAAGCAATGAATATTAAGTTAAGAAGAGACAGAACATGTATTAAAATTAGATAGTATATAATAATTACCTATTTTATTTTTT